>JAJMSE010000044.1:0-86349 GCA_030558305.1 Pichia phayaonensis
GGGGGAAACAAGGCGGTGAAAATTCGAAATTATTCATAGCTCGATGTTTATACGAGACTTTACAGTTTCTTTATCTATATCAGATTTCCTTCGTCCTCCAAAGAACTAGTTGCCCAATAGTTTATATATTGTTTACGTATATTCATCAACGTATTCAAATATATATATATAACTGACCACTTCCATTTTAGAGTTAATTTTTGTTTCCTTAAAAAATTTAGATAAAAAGGATAAATATGGTTATACAACGTTCAGATACAATTTCAACTATAAGTACTACAGGTTCATCACAATTTACGGATGCAAGATCTACGTTCACAGATGCACATTCACAAGTTAATTTGCAAAATTCAAAGGAAGATTTAATCAATCAAAATGATGAAAAAAATAATGAAAAACCAGAAGATACGAAATCAAGCGATAATGAAATCGATGTTAAAACCAAACAACCAGAAAGTGTTAAACCACCGAAAGCTTATGTTTCTAAAGATGACAAAATAAGAGCAATTCAACAACAAAAGAAAGAGAATGGATATCAGAAAGAAAATGGTGACTGCCATGAATATATTTGTTCAAACAACATAATTGATGTTTTAGATTTGCCAAATTGGAAATTCTGGGTGTGTGGTTTATGTACAATGTGTTGTAATACGTGTGTCAGCTCTTCAACAACTGCAGTTAAAACAACTGCAACTAAATAATCAAATTTATTTTTGTTACTTAAAGTTTTTTAGATTATATAAATCTTTGTTTTTGTATTTAATATAGAATATTTGGATATAAAAATAGGTAAAATATTATTAATAATACTTTTATTAAAATATTGATCGTTTTCAATAAGGTGATAAATTTTGATGTTGAAATTTCAATTTTTTATTAAAAGATTAAGAAAAAGAGTATGGAATAATAATGATATATCTGTGTTTCATAATTTCGAACCACCACAAGGCGTGAATGCTAACAGATTATTAAAGTATTATTAATAATCCATTTTTTCTCTCTTCACACAGTGAACTTGAGATTAAATATTAGGCCGTATAGTTATACGAATTCCAAAAACAACTTCTTGAAAGGTTTATTTGTAAATCAACATATTTATCAGACAATGGTTGACAATACATTCTTTATTAGTAAAAGAAAATAAATTGCAAGCTATTTCAATTTTGATGGAGACATTTTTTGTAAATGAAACTATAAATATTTTTCATTTGATCTGACAATTAATTGTTTCAATTCTAAACAAACAGCTCTCCCGTCCTGTGGTGATTATTTTATGTTATTGAAGTCTCTATATGAAGAGTCATATCCATGTGGTTCATTGACTCAAGACTGTTATTGTGATAATACTGTGGTCCTTTTAATCCTAGTTCATTTTCTTGAGATATTGCTCCTTATTATTAATAATGAATTCATTTGCTTATTGGAAAAACCTATCAGAATTTGGTTGTGTCCACGGCACGTCAGCCTGTGAATGTTTTGTTAATGGTGTATCATAAGGCAATCTAATTCCAATTTTTATTTTACCTCCACTCAACGAACTAGCATCATCAACGGTATCTTTTCCGTAAGTTGGGACTAAAATTGGGGTTTGATTATTTTTATTTGAAACTTTCAGTAATTCTGGTGCAACGAAGATCCCAGCTTCAAATGATGAAATATCATATTCAAATAAATTATAAGCTTTATATTTACCCCATGCCTGATGTGAAATATTTGCAGATGTCATTAAAAACCATTTCATGGTCTTAAAATTGTCTTCAGTAACTGTATATGTTTTAACATGTGGCGATAAATTTGATCTGCCAGATTTTGAGTTATGTGGTGTATTTGAATTAGTTGTCCATTTGTACAAATGTTCTTTAACGTCATCAAATTGTCTTTGATAAGCTGGCCACTTACCGGATGTTGTAAAATGCAATGCAATTCCAGATAATGGACCAGCCTTTGAACTTAGGACCTCTTTCTCCGTTGGCCAGATAATCATCGGTTCAAGTTTATTTTTACCTGGTTTATATCTATAATCAGCTTTCTTAATCATAGGATAACCCTTTTCTGCGCATGATGTTAACAAATAAACTAATATATTTCTTTTCCAATTATCGCATGGTCCAGCAATTGTTGATGCTTGGCCAACTAATCTACCACTTAGACTCTGTAATTTCAACATGTGAATCACTTGCCATAATCTACCATAACCAAATAGAGGTTTTGCATCAGGATTGGTTAAGTTATTCCAGTTATCATATTGATAATGACCTGGAGTAGATGCAACAAAAACAACATCAATTGGCGAAAAATCATATTTGCCAATCTGATCAATTAATTTATTGATATCATTATTCTCATAACTCAACAAATACGCAATAAAATCACGTTTAAAAACGGTACCCGTATCAGTCTTGATGGATAAATTTGGTTGATTGAAATCAAGATACTTAGAAACATCATCATGAATTTCCAATTGTGGTGAAACCCAACACATTTGAGTTTGAATTAAATGATCTGCTTCTGTCATATTCATTGTATGAACAACAATTTGACATGTTGAATCTTTGTAAAAATTCACCATTAACTTTGTGTGGTGTGAACCAAATTTGGGCAATTTATTTGAAACGTCAATTGACTTAATATTATAATTTTCCCAAGCATAATCACTAACATGTAAAAAATCATCATTTGCATTGTTAATTAAATGAAATTCACATTTATCATTAGTAATAAATTTCTTTAGGTAATCAAAATCAATCAACATATTAAATTGATATGTTTTAATTAAATCTTTCGAACCAACTAAATCGGACAGTGAAACTGAATCTTTGTCACCGTCAACGCCAAATTCTGAACAATATTGTGCGTTGCCAATCATTCGTATTCTTGATGAACGATCATTAACTGAGGTGTCTATCAATTTTGCTTTAATTTGAATAGGTTGTGAAGCATTTGAAATCGTTATATTTGGTTGAGAAGGTGGCTCTATCTTTGGCGTTTTATTTGGCAACATATTCAAGTCTTCGGTTGTATCTAAAGACCTTTTCAATCTCTTTTCTGCAGCTCCGGCTAATTTTTGCCGTAATAACGCTTGTGCAGTTAACCCAGGCTTTTCATTCAAGAAATTGACATCCTCAATTGGATTCGTTTCTGTTATTGGCTTAGACATGGTCTCTGATTTGGACTTTACCACAGATAAATCATCATCATCATCTGACAGAATTTCAATTGGGTCAACATCAGTATTTTTTAGAGCATTCAGATCAGTAGCATTATCATCATCTGAGTCTAAAGATATCACACCATCATAGGACATAACGTGTATGCTTAACAATGGAACAATTATTTATAATCAGCTTCCCGATTGACCACAAAGCGGATTTTAAATTTCATGGGAATGCCTTCACCAGATAAAATTTCTATCGCAAAGTTTCGTACATTGAATAGAATAGATAAACACGATTAATTACAATATACTATATAAAATATTATTTAATATAAATAGTTAAAGCGCTTAGTATAATCTGAAAGCTGGACCCATAGAAGATTTAATAACTAAGGAACCAACGTTTTGCCAGTTCTTCTTTAATAAAGAAACTAAGAAGTTGATGGACATCATAATTTGGGAAACTAAAACATCTTCTTCCATTTCAACGTGACCGACTGCAACAGCTAAACATAAGACCTTCTTTAATTGGAACTTAATGGTTGACTTTTGGTCAGTAACCTTTGCGTATAAGTCATCAGAGTGGGAAACTGGGGTTGGGAACTTACCAGCCTTAGATAATTGAGGACCTAATAATCTTGGAACTTGCTTAATTAAAGTTTCAGAAGCAATGAAAGCGTTATATTTCTTTGCTAATTTCTTGATTAACTTCTTGTTCTTGTTTAATTTCTTTAAGTCATCAACGGACATAGCATCACAACCTAAACCCTTAGCTCTGTCAACATCGAAAGCATCACCAAAGATACAGATGGTCATGTTTGGTCTTGGGACTTGTGGAAGTCTTAAAGTACCGGAGAAACGCTTGTCTCTTTGAGGATCATAGTTCTTTAAACCGACTTGTAATTCAACGGTTTCTAAGAAGTTTCTCTTCTTAGTTTCGGTGGAGTACTTTAAAAGTTCCTTAACGTTTTCTCTAACTTGGGAAGTGTTAACCTTGGACATTATTAGATGATTGTCTCCCTAAAATAGGTAATACCTTGATATGGTTTGATCGACGATGGTTAAAAGAATTTTTCAAAGAAGAAAGAGAGAACGGACTGGGGCCTGTGGGTGAATTTTCTCAGACAGACACAGTACGAGCGAAATGAAAAAAAAATTGAGAGACAAAAAAAAATAACTATGCGTGGTTTTTCAAACCCTTTACTATTGCACGTGACCAAGACGGGTTTCTGCTGGGTTTTCCAACATGAATATATTACAGGTGTGAATACCTACACAACATGCCCAGGTAATAGCTGCTTTAAATAACAACACACTGCGGTTATAAGATAAATGTATAATTTGTTTTGCCCATTAGGAACACAATGATTTATTTGACACAATGCATTCAAATACGATTATTCAGTACATCAACGATCTTATTGAAATCAGCTTCTTCAAATCGATGGCTTAACAGACAGACTACAGATTATTACACTAAAAGAGCCAAAGAAGAAAACTACAAATCAAGAGCAGCTTTCAAATTACTTCAAATTGATCAAAAGTTTAATATTTTTGGGAAGTCTAAAACTAAAGGTAAACCAACATCAAAATCAGTTAACCATGGTAGAGTTTTAAATGTGCTTGATCTGGGTGCTGCACCAGGCGCCTGGAACCAAGTTGCACTGGATAGATCTCCTCCTGGCTCTAAGATTTTAGGTGTTGATATATTACCTTACCAGCCTCCCCATGGTGCCTCTACAATTCAAGGTAATATGTTAAGTAAAGGTACACATAAGCTAATTAAAGAATTCTTCAGATTATCTGATTTACAAAAGAAAGATAAAGTTTTTGAAAACGTTGAAATTATATCAAAATCTTCGAAAAATGTTGAAGCTTTGGAATTAGATGCATCAATAATTGATCAAGAAAATGAAATAAGTAAAATCATTGAAACAAATAAATTAAATGATGATAACGACAATGACCAGAATAATGCCGAAACAGATTTGAAATTTTTATACCCAGTTGATGTTGTTTTAAGTGATATGTATGTACCTTTTCCAAGAACGTATGGCTATGCAAATTCAACTACTAACAATCCATATTTTAGGATGGCAAATACCACTGGATTGGCATTTAAAGATCACACGTTGTCTATGGATCTCTGTGATGCGGCATTAATTACAGCTATTGATTTGTTGAAAAAAAATGGTTCTTTGGTAATAAAATTTTTTACAGGTGAAGAAGATAAACTACTTGAATTAAGATTACAGAAAGTTTTCAAGGATGTGAAAAGATTTAAACCTCAAGCATGTAGATTAGAATCAAAAGAATGTTACTTTGTTTGTTTAGGTAAAAAAGAATATAAAGTTGATAAATTGAAAGTGTTTACGACTTTATAGGTCATTAAAAGTAATTAAATCTTAAATCTTAAAGACGGTCTTTATAAAATTTGTAAATCAAGAAATATAAAAATAGTTGATTATGCCCATTTACCAAGTAAAGCCATAATAGCTGCACCTAATAAAATACAGAATAAACTGTAAAGTAATTCATTTGTGTTCTTCTTGATTTCTTTGTTAAAGACAAAATCTCTTGCAATGAATTCAACTAAACCAGTATAAACAAGAATACCTGCAGATAATGCATCTAAAACACCGGAGACAATGTTTGCAGCAAATGTGTCACCACTATAGGTAGTTCTGACACCAATACCAATAGCAATTGAAACTGGAGTAACTAAACCATAAGCAATACAAAGTAAGTATTTGTAAAGTTCAGGTTTTTCTCTCGGCCATGGAATAGCGGATAATCTTGCACCAATACCTAAGCCTTCGAATGATTGATGGAAAATTAAAACAATATATAATGTTTTAAAATCATCATAAGCACAAGAACCTAAATTCAAACCAATAATAACAGAATGGAAGATAACACCAAATTCTAAAATTAAAAATGCAGCAAATTGTTGTTGAAATTGATAAGTTGCATTTGAGAAGACACTTCTTTCATCAACTTCAACACTATTCTTTTTCATATCAGATTCATCTTCACAAACAGGGCATTCACCATCACCAATGTCAATAGTAGTGTCCTTTTGAGGTTTTTTTTTTGTAATTAATTTTTGAACATCAATGTCATCAGCAACATAACCATATTTACGTTCGACATAAACTTCGGAAAATAATTCGGTTAAGAAGACACCAAAAACGGCAGCAAGCATTAAAGCAGGAACCCAAGAATAGTCACTCCAGTGACCCCACATACCAACACAAGTGTCACCACCGATTTCTCCATAAGCTGGATCCATTAAATGAACAAAAGCAGTAGCAATAATAACACCAGCACCGAAGAACTTTGCAAATAAATAGAACCAAACTGAAATCTTCCATTCAAATTTCTGTGATAAAATTGGGAATAATGTAACAAATGTTGAAACCACTCCGATAACAAAAATGGATCCAATTCTTGTACCAATACCACCTGTGAATGAAGATTCTGCATCGGCCACACCTTGGATAACACAGATTTTGAATGCATCTGGGACACTATCATCAGTTAAAGTAATATTACTTGGATCACCGAACACAGACCAATCAACCATTTTTGTTTACTGTTTTTATTTGATATTCTTGGGAAAGATTGTGCAAAATGAGAAGACTAATGTTACAAGGGTATTCTAAGAGTAGGTAGCAAAATTACTTTCTTATATACAATTTTAATTCCGACTGGCATTGGGTAAAAGCAAAAAATAATTGTAAAAAAGGTATTTTGCCATAACCAGCATTGTCAATAACTTGGTGAACATTTCATAAAAAGAAAGAATGAAAGTGAAAGTTAAATCTGACGTTTGTTGCATTGGTTGTCTCCATTATGGTAGCAATTCTTTTTTTTTACTGTAATGGTACCGCACAGACTTAAGGTTTAAGGTTTTTTCATTAAAGATTTTTAAATCCTGTTATTACGTCAACACTGTTAGTGGATGGAGTAACACTTAGAGGAGAAACGGTCAGAGACCATCTAATGGTGGATAAACTTGGAATGATTGGGTAATTATTTAGAGTTAAATATAAATACGCTAAACTTACGGGTAAATTTTGATAAAAATACAGATATAAGAAAAACAAAAAAATTCTAATTGTCTTTGTCCTGATCTTCTTCCTCTTCATCGTGATCAGTAACGTGATCTTCCTTTTCTTCCGCCGTTTCTTCCGCCGTTTCTTCTGTTGCTTCCAAGTCTTCTTGTTCTTGTTCTATTTGTGCAGCTCCAGCTTCAGCTTCATTGGCTGCGGCTTCACTGAGTAATTCTGTAGGCTTTTCTATTTCTTCGTCATCTTGAGCCGTAGGTTCATCAGAAATGTCAATTAGACTTTCACTTATTTCCTTTAATGTTGGAAATTCGGAAGGGTTTTCACTTGGCAATAAAATTCTAGAACTGATTTTTTCTTTAGAATATTTATCTAAATCTTCCTTCCAAAGTTTTGTAAGTTCATCTAACTGGTTAATATCACTATTATAAACCAAGCTTAAAAATGACGCTTCAGTAAATCTATTTGATTTCTTTAAAATTTCTAAACATGAATTTAAATCTCTTGCTGCCCATGATGCTGCAAATGCTGAATTGTATTTTCCAATTTGTATACATGAATCGCTTAACTTCTTTAATCCTTCGGTATTGTTAAGTGAAGTATACAATAATAATAATGATTGATAATCTTTACTATTTTCGAATGATTCAATTGCTAAATCAAACTTCCAATTTGAAAGTGCAGTATCACCAAGTTTTTTCCATTTATGAATTGAATCTTCCTTTGTTGCAATTTCTAATGCTAATGCAAAATTTAATGTCTGAATTGCTAAATCAAATTTTTGGTCTGAGTCTGTAGATAATTCTAATGCTTTTTCTGTATAACCTTGTTCTTCTAAGAATCTTGCAATTTTATTTATATCTCTTTCATCAATATTATTTATTATAGAATCAGCATATTCTAAGTCACCTCTCATAACGACTGTTTGATATTCTAAGACAGATAATGATAAATAATAAGATACAACATTCATATCTTTATCAGAAACATAAACTTTATTATCTCTTGATAAATATCCTAATAAAAACATTGTTTTATCAAAATGAGCTAAATTATAAACGGAACCGCCAACTAAATAATTTAGTCTATTTGAAGCTGATGTATAAATAAATACATTACCAACCCATTTACCTGTCACAATTTGATCTTCAACATCGAATGCAACATCGAATGATTCAGACACACCTTCTTCTGGATCAATTGTACCATTATCTAAATGTTCTTGGAAAATTTCTTTACTATAAGTCAAAGCATACGCAGATTCATTGGAAGAAATTAATACTAAATCACCTTCATCAGACCAGTGAACATTTTCTGCAGCAACAGAAATTGATCTAACAATCTCGCCGGATTCCCAATCATAAAAGATCAATGAATCTCCTGACTTAACAGCTAATAAAGCACCACCAAAAATTTTATCAGCTTCATCAATTAAATTGATTTGACCATTTGGTTTTTCTTTAAAATTTTTAAAGATTTTAATACTTGACTTTGATTCTCTAATTGCGTAGTAGTTTGAATCTTGAGCCCAGACGAAATCCAATGCCTGACCATACATTTTGTTTCTCCATGCTAATGAAGTATAAATAATATATTCATCATCACCAGTAACCGAGACGAATCTACCGTTAGGTGAATGAACTAAAGAATTTGGGAATACTTCAACAGAACCGAATTCCTTTTGTGATAAATTTAAAGCCTCACCATCCTCAACAGCTGCATCGGATGATTTGATAACAGAATGGTAGACTTCGTTATGTTTACACCATATAACTTTACCTGATTGATCCATTGATAACAAAGGTTTGTCATCACCTAATTGGAAAACAACATTACCGGCATCAAAACCAACTGCAACCAATGAAGAATTCTTTCTTGTTGAAATACACCAAGCTCTTTCAAGTCTATAATTCAAAGTTTTTTCTAATTTATATGTATTACTGTTCCAAATTTTAATAGTTGAATCTTCAGAACCAGAAATAATTAATGGTAATTCAGCATGGAAAACGGCAAATGAAACGTTGGAAACATGACCTTCAAGTGTCGCAACACAAGATTTAGTTTGATAATCCCAAACTTTAATACTCTTATCATCAGAAGAGGTTAATAAGTAAGGTTTATCACCATGAGGATAATAATCAACATAGTTAAAACCTTTAGATTCTGGGGCAGTTAAAGTGAAATTTGGTACTTTTGAACCTAATGACCATATTTTAACAGTTTTATCTAAACATGCAGAAGCAAAAGTGTTTGGGTCCTTTGGATTGAAGGCAATTGACATAACATAATGTTGGTGGCCTTCAAAAATTTGACCCAGTTTCCAATCGTTGTCCCAATTCCAAGATTTGATTGTATAGTCATCTGAAGAAGTTAAAACATAAGGTCTTGAAGGATGGACAGCAATTGATCTAATATAATCAGGATGGGCTTCAAATTGAGCAACCTTTTCACCTGTATTATAATTATAAACTCTAATTTGAAAATCATCAGCACCCACAACAATCCAATTTTTACGAGCAATGAATTTACCTGCTCTAACAGGAACATTTGTGACATCAATTGTTTTAACAACAGATTTTGTTTCATAAGAATAAATTTCAACTTTACCACTATAAAGTGTTGTTAAAATCCATGGTTCAGTTGGATGGAAATCAATACCTTTGACACGGTCTGATCTAGTACTTGAAAGTTTCTGGGGAAAAAAGAAGTGGATAACAATAAGAAGAAAAACGTTGTTAGTATTTGGTTCAGGCATTTGCGATGGCGTACATTATTCAAATATAAGACCAGCAAAAATAAAATGAATTAATTGTAACATTTATTCGTGTTATTTCTTGAAATTGCTTTACTTGTTTGAGATTGAACAAAAACATTTGAAATAACGTCAACATAAATTGAATTGTGGTAGTAAATGAGACGAACTTGCAAATAGCTAAAATAAATACATACTTTAATGTCTAGCTTCATAGTTGTACAAAGAGGAGTCCGCTTTGACGTGAATCTCCAAATCAAGATCCAAACAACACTTGCCTTAATGTGTTGAGCATTTGAATAAAATCGAAGACAGGTGCGTGTTGTGTTGTCCTCTGAGAAAACACCTGGGGTCGATAGACGCGATGCAAATGTAGCGACGAAACTCGCAAGATTGCTTGTCTGGCATCGGCCATTCCATTGGAAAGGGATCAAGATCAAAACACGTAAGGTCTGGGCAAAGAAAGAGCATCCAGGACGGACAAACAGACAGAACAAGATGTGGCTTTTTGATTGGTGTATGTATGCGTTGCTAGAGAAAAATACATTTGTATAGCATGGGATGGGCCTTGTTTGCTTTGTTTCCCATTTGTTTCTTCGTCTCACCATGTGATTTAATTGTTGAACAACTGAAAGAATACTAACATTTTATCATTCTTTTCACTTTTCTCTTTGTCTCTTACAGTTCAAGATGCGTTAGCTTATTTAGGTTTATGGAATAAACATGCTAAATTGTTATTCCTTGGCTTAGATAATGCCGGTAAAACAACACTCTTACATATGTTAAAAAATGATAGAATGGCAACTTTACAACCAACTTTACACCCAACGTCTGAAGAATTAGCAATTGGTAATGTTAGATTCACTACATTCGATTTAGGTGGACATCAGCAAGCAAGAAGATTATGGAAGGATTACTTCCCTGAAGTTAATGGTATTGTCTATTTAGTTGATGTTGCAGATCCAGAAAGATTTGAAGAATCAAGAATGGAATTAGATGCTTTATTGAGCATGGAAGAATTAAAGAGAGTTCCTTTCTTAATTTTAGGTAATAAAATTGATTCACCAAGAGCCGTCAGTGAAAATGAAGTTAGAAACTATTTAGGTTTATTACAAACTTCTGGTAAAGGTAAATGTAGTGAAGGTGTTAGACCACTTGAATTATTCATGTGTTCCATTGTCATGAGACAAGGTTATGCTGAAGGTTTTAAATGGTTATCACAATATATTTAATCTACTACTCTGTTTTAATTTATAATTTGTAATTTATTTAATAATCATTTATATTAGTATTTTGCATCTTAGGTTTCGATAACTTTTTTCTTTTTTTTTTTGAACTAAATATACACAGCTAGTTTTATAAAACGTCAATTTATCTATCAATATAACTTATCTTCTCTTATTACCAAAAGCTGTACTAGAGCCTTCACTACTTTCCATCTTACGCTTCTTACCATTCTTTTCGAAATACTCCTTCTTTTTTTGCTTTTGCTTCTCACTCTTTGCAGCTTCAATCTTCTCCCTTGCCTTAATCTTAACTTGCAGCTTTGCATCCTTTGTTGCCCTTCTTGTACTTTCTTTATCATTTCTAATCGTTTGAATGGTTTGAATTAATTTTCTAGCATCCTTTTCTTTGGTATCCATTACAACTGCTCTCTTTTGTTGATAAGTCTTTTTGGATTGTTTCTTCAATTCTTGAATTTGAGATTTAAATGGTAAATTCTTTTTAATTGATGTTGGAACTCTAAGAGAATGGAATTTTCTTTCTTGTCTTTCAATATTTTTATAAGCTGAATCGTTTTGTTGTGGTGTTTGGGTTCCATTTATTGCTCTAACTTCACCGGTTAATCTCATACCCTTCCAGTTAGTTTTATCTTTTAATAATAATGAAGTAACTGGATTATAAAATTTTCTTGGTTTAACTGGATACCAAGTTCTTAGGATAACAATATCACTCATTAAAATTCGATCTTCGAAAGTTGCTCTAAAATGACCTTCAGGACTAGATAATGCACGTTTAATTTCACCTCTAATACCAGAGACGGTTTTAATAGAAGCACCTTCAAATTTAGCAACTTCCATAGCAGATGTAAACATATCTTTAATAAATGCTGTATTACGGTAAATTTTTTGTGGATAACCCACTAATTTCAACTTTTTAACAATTGTACTATCGGCATTTAAATCTTCAACTATACCAGTTGCTGCAATTCTAAATGATCCAGTTGTGTGATCTTTATCAACAACTTGAATACCACAGAATGTTGTATTAGGTGCAACCAATGGACCATAGAAAGTTGTGAAACAATATGCATGTTCTGGAGTATATTTTAACATTCTATTTCTAGTTCTGGAGTCCGAAGTGGTATAAATTGGTAATGTTTGAAATCTTCTCCAACCTAATGACAAAATTAATGGATCATTGGTCTTAAGAATCTTTTTATGCCATCTGTGTCTTCTAATTCTACCATTGATTAAACCAAATCTCTCTTCAGTGCTTAATAAACCACCAACAATGATAGGGAATGTTGGATCAAAATTTTCAATAAATTCCATTGGTAATGCATCAAACGTCAATTTAACGTATGCACCAGCAGAATAACCTTCAATTTTGGTTCTTGCTTCAGAATCTAATTTGCTTAATTCAGCTTTATTAATTTCTAATTGTTTTGCCATCTTTGCCTTTTGGAATTCATACCAACTGTCATGCTCATTAAATGGATCATCATCACCCTTAAATTCTTCTTCTTCCTCAAACTGTTGCTTTAATTTCGCCTTCTTTTGAGCGTTTAATTCTCTTTGCTTTTCGATGGTTAGTTTACCTTCGTCAATTTCTTCATCTTCAGAACCGTCATCATCAGATCCATCTTCAACTTTTGTACCAATACCCATTTCATCTTTCAGCTCTTCTTCTTCGAAATTGGTAAAATCGTCCTTTTCATCAGAACCAGATACATCACTATCAGAATTTTCATTGTCCTTTTCTGCATCATCATCTTCTTCTAAGTCTTCAAAATCACCATAAATTTCATCATCATCCTCCCCATTTTTTGCTTCATCTTTTTCCATCTGAATCCTTTGCTTTGCTGATAAGAAAAATCTTTTCTTTAAAGAGGTAAGTGCATCACTACCATTTACCCACTTTTTCTTTAATGTGTCCAATTCGACATTAGATTGATTTGCTTCTTCAATAATTTTTTCTTCCTTCTTCTTAAAAAATTCTTCATCATCTTCATCATCGGATGATGATAATTCGTTTTCTTCAACTAATTCTGCTTCCTCTTGTTTCCATCTAGCAATAACATCCTTTGGATCAATGTTATTCATATATATTAACTTATTAATATCCCAAGTTTTCTTTATTTCAATGTGATTTAATTTACTACCTATTGATTTCCATTGTGACATTTCATTATCATCATTTTCGTCATCGTCATCTAACTCAGAATCAGTTTCAAATTGTAGTTTTTCATCAGTTTTAGTGGATATAGATTTTTTCAACTGTTTGAGTTTGTTTTCTCTTGCTCTGGTATCTGCTTCATCATCAAAATTGATTAAGTCATCATCATCATCAATAGCATCATCACCAATAGCTTCATCACCCAATTCTTCGACTGATTGTTTATGGACTCTTGCATTTCTTAACTGCTTTCTACCAGAATCACCCTTGAATTGAGACATTTCTTCTTCATTATCAAGATCATCATTTCCTTCATCATCATCTTCGGCTTCTTCATTTCCATTAATTTCTGGGCCATTGCTGAATAATTTAATACTGGATGATTTTGATTTTCTTGCATCTATTATATCAGCAGCATTTTGTAAATCATGAACTAATTTTTCACCAACGGCACCCATGTCTTCCTCAGATTGGAAAGTTTTTTGGCCAACGTCAATATAAACTGCATCTTTATCAATCAAAACACCATGAACATCAGACATTGGAGCATAAATGATTTTTTGTTTGTCTTCTAATCTCTTTCTACGTTTTGTTGTCTTTGCAGGTAACGTTTCACCATTTGCTTCGGCAATTTTTCGTTGTTCTCTTTCAAAGTCTTCTAATTTTTGTTCAAAATATGGAGTTGGGCATGGATCTGGTAATTTTTCAACTCCGGAAACAGTATAATCTCCAACACCGGCTAAATGAACTCTTGCATCTTTACTTGGTAATGGTGTACCATGCAAATAACCATAAAGTGCAATTTTTCTATCACATTTTGGATCTTTTTCAATTTTTGAAGGATGGGTTAAATCAACAATTCTGTCAGCTAATAAATATGGATGTTCATTTCTCCACTTCAATGGTCTGAATTTCATGACCGATATAAATCGTGATAAATTTAAAATTTCTCTATCAGGATATCTACCATTGATAACACCTGATAAATAGAATAATTTTGCACCTTGATAAACTTCCGTCCAAAATCTTTGCTTTAATCTTTTTTTTGCAGCTCTCATGGTTGCAGGTTTCTTAAATAAATCTAAATGTGTAGTAACACCTAAAACTCTTGGCATACCATGATGTTGAGCGATATTTAAAAATTCCATAGTTTCCATTTCAAAACCAAAATTACCATCCATCAATAGCAAAACTAAATCTGCAATTTTAGCAATATCAATCATTGAATTAAGGTCATTTGAACATTCAATAAAAGTTAATCTTCTTCTTTTACCACTAACGACGGTAATTGGACCCTTAATGTCAGAAACAGTTGTTTTTGTTAATCTACGAACCAATGAACGGATTAAAGTGGTTTTACCTGTACCTGGAGGACCAACAACGGCAACAATAATTGGAGGTGGGTCATCTTCAGGCGTACGATCAACCATTGGAACATGGAATCTCTTTTCACCTAAATCACTGCTTCTTGTAGCTTGTTTATGGAGTTTACCAGGTTTTGCAAATGCAAAAGCTTTAGCATTTTTCCCCTGGGAGTGCAACTTTTGCTTTGCTGTATTTTTCCTGGAATTCCCAGCTCTGTGTTGTTTATTGGATTGTTGGGAATCCATGGTGGTGGTTGTATAATGTGACTATATGAGATACCAGAAGATCACAAAAAGATTTAAACAAAATATGAAAAAAAAAATTTCATACAAAAAAAAAGGTTCATGTTGAAAAAGATTAAAAAATTAAATCAGAAAATGAAAAATTCCAGGTATTATTATTAAGAGATACAGAAACGGGAAAGCTCACCTTTGCTAGAGTGTTTATGTGAACACACTACCGTACTGGGGAGAATATGGTTGGTCATAACAGTAGAGATTTATTGTAGTCGTAACATATACATGTATGTTTCGGGGGTCTTTTTACAGTTATTATGCTTTTCCTAGAAAAGACTATTTAGCAAATTTTCAAGAAATATATATTATTCTGTGAAAATTTTTTAAAATTGGAAATTTTGGTAGATTTTCGTATCCAGTAATGTTTCAACCCCCCGTTTTATCCCATGAAAACCTGATTTCTGATAAATTATTACACTTCCCAACTATCTCCCATTAATCAGGACTCCTGCTCTTCTGCAACCCTCATAACCCCCACAACACAGTCCTTTGTTGTGACCCTATACTTACGTAAACCTGCTTACGTAAAACGACTCTGCCCGCGAAGGGCAAATAATAAATTGTCTCATTTATCAAAGCCGTCATGTTAATTTAACTCTTCCGCTTATTGCTATTTGTATTGTTCTTGCTTTCATCTCTAGTCTTCTTATCCATCGACGAACATAGACTTTACCCCCCCCACATATTACCTCAATTTTATTATTCCATAGATACTCATGATGATGGTGGCTGATAAACCTCAATCCCTTCCTTTGGCCCACAGTCAAAGTGGCAATTTTTCCCAACGTAGACAACAGTCATCAAAGTCTACAATGTCTGCAAAAGGTAAACAATCTCATCCAAAAGTTGATCAAAAGATCCAAAAAAATATTTCTAAGAAGTCTGCTTCCAAGCCAAAACAACAGCAACCCCAACCCAAACCACAAATCCAACAGCCCCCAAAGAAGAATAATAAGAATTCAAAGAAGGAAAATAATAATAGTAAAACCAACAACAACAACAACAACAACAACAACAACAACAATAATGACAATAATGCGAAAATTGTTATTCCACCTAGAAAGGTAGATGTTGTTTTCAATACTAATAATAATAGCAACAGTAATAAAGGTTCCAAAAGAGCTATTTTGAAGAGTACTTCTGATGATTTAAAACAAACTACACAAGATATAAAGAACTTATTATTATCTCCTTCCACACCATCACCAACCGGCTCGAGAGTTGTTTCGACTGACAATAGTAATAACAACAACAATAAATCAAAATCTCCAAATTTTCAACATGCCAAATTAAACGATTATGAATTTAGTAATCCAAAATTGCCAAATGGTAAAGAGCCAGATTTTGGCAATGGTTCGATGAATTTATCTAGATCTTCAAGCTATGATTCAACAAGTAGATCCAAATTACAAAGCGCTTCTTCGAGTAGTTCAATTTCAACTGACGGTTTTAAATATGCTGGTTCGTCTTTTCATGCCCAACCCAAAGCGGTTACTTTACCAAAACCATCCTTCCTGAGAGGCAAATAATTTTTGTTATATTGATTACTGTTCAAATTGCATTACCCCTCATTTATTTTTCTTATTTTTTTATTCTGAATTCCACGATTTTTTGTTGTCCATCTGACGTCAAACTTTTCTGCTGTTTTGAATGTTATTGTTTTTACTTTTCATTTTCATTTTACAACACTTATTTGCCATTAGATCTTAGCGACTAATATCAATCCTTTCACTTATTTCATTTTTATTTTCGTTTTTGTTTTCATCTTTTTTTTGCATTTTCTTGCTTTTATTCATCTAAAAGTGCTTTTTATTGGTTTTTGGTTTGATAATTTTACCATTTTTTACCAATCTTTTTACACTTATCCAATTTTTTTTTGATTTTTTTCAATCACAATTAAGGTTTACACTCTTACTACACAACATAGATTATTAGAAATATCATTTATTCATTATGCTTTTAAAATATTCACTACTCGTCCTATAATTGGATCATTTTATTTTACCTGGATAGTTTAGATTGGTATTTATTTTTCATTTCTTTTGGGCTTTGAATTTTTAAATTTAAATTTTTTCATTGAAGAAAAGGGTGCTTTTCCATTAATTTATTTAACTGCATTTGCACTTAAAATATCATTATTTCAGGATTCTATATATTTTTTATTTCTCTGTTTTATGTTCTGTTTGTTTTTATACTTAACCCTGTGTATTATTTGCAGATTAAAAGCCTTTATTTTGATCAAATAGATGTAGTTTCCGTGAAGTAACTAATATTTATTGAATCTTTGCTATAACCGCGTTGCGAGAACAGGTTGTATCTAGTGAATTTTTGCACTTAAGAGGAAAATTTTTTGAAGAACTTCCATTATCTTTAATCGATATCAACGATTTTTTTAACAATCTACGCCAAAAATATAGTGGAGCACTATTCCATCCAAGAATGCCTAAGAAGGAGCCAAATGATAAACCTTCAAATAAGAAGGTAAATGCAAATAATAATCATGAGCACCCCCCACCTCAAAGTCCAATTTTTACAGGTACGTCATTATCATCATCAACTGCAACTACAACACCAACACGAGGTAGAAGTTTTTCAAGACATAGAGAATCAATGACATCAAATCGAACATTGTTGTCAATTAGTCAACATTTAGTCAATCCGGCTACCCATTTAGATGTCAATGACACTGAAATGTTTTCAGGTGCTGCCTCAAATGTCATTCCAAGTTCTATTTCTTCATTTCATCATCATAATCATGGTAGATCTCCAACTTTATCTATTGCTAGTGCTGGCGCAGGTATTGATTATTTAGTATTGGATTCAACTACAAATCATGCTTCTGAAGAATTTAAGAATAATGAAAATCATCCTAATAGTATAAATCCAAATGATGATAATGCTAATAATTATGTTTTGGATTTTGGTTACGAATCTGAATCCAATGATTTCCACGAACGTGCAAAATTCAGATTTTTTAAATCTGAAGATATTGAATCTGCTAAGGGTGTTTCTTCATTAGCTAGAGTTTCAAATGATATTAATAATGATTCAATTAAAGTTGATTATGATACAAACTGGAATTCGTTTGCTGACGATTATGCAAGCGATACTTATTCATTTCAGTCCGAATTAGAAAGAACAGATACTATTAACTCGCATACAAAGCTATTTAATAATAATAATGACCTTAATAATAAGGGAAATTTAAACAGTTTTAATGAAGATAATAATTCAAATAATTCATATGGAAGTACAAATGAAAATCCATATAGTGAATTTTTTAGAGGTGATGCAGAACGTGAGTTAGTTGCAGATGAAGAACAAGATCTACATATCTTTGATAATGAAGATGATGGAGATTATGAAGGATTTGAAGATTTGATAACAAAAAATGAATGGAAAGAAACAATGAAAAAACGTGAATCTATTAAATTACACGATAAATTCTTTAAAAGATTTCCAGCTCAAAATAAAAGCCAAAGATTCTATATTGCTGAAGAAGATTTAGTTGTTGGTATTGCTGGTTATCAGACAACATGGATCAAATTAATTATATATAATTTAATTTGTATTTCAACATGTGGTTTAGCTGCTTTATTATGCAGGTGGATTCCAAGATGGCGTATCAAAATGATGGGTAAACAAGTTCCCCTAGGTAAAGCTGAATGGTTGGTTGTTGAAGATGAATACGGTTCATTGGAAATTCCATCTGTTGAAAGAAAATGGTATAATAGAAATATGAGTACATTTTTATTACCTAAAAAAGTTGAAGAATTGAATGATGATGATGTCAACAATAATAACGAAAATAATGATGATTCAAATGATATTAAATCCTATCAGAGTAAACAAACAGGTGTTAGTCATGCATACACAATTGATGATATTGATCCAATTGTTCCAATTTTAATTTCTTTTGAATATAGATATATGAAGCTATTTTATGATCCACTGGATGATCTTTTTAAGCTACCAAATAATTGGATTGATGAAAAGTGGTGTCACTACCCCGATATCAAAGATGGTATATCCGAAACAAATTATAAATGTAGAAAAATGATATTTGGAGAAAATTTAATAGAAATTAAAGAAAAATCAGTCTTCAAACTATTAGTTGATGAAGTTTTACATCCATTTTATGTTTTCCAAATATTTTCCATTTTCCTTTGGTTAGCTGATAATTATTATTATTATGCATTTTGTATTTTCTTAATTTCAGTCTTATCAATAATTGAATCATTAATTGAAACACGAGCAACATTTGAAAGAATGAGAAAAATGTCAAGATTCGAATGTGATGTTAGAGTTTGGCGAAGCGGATTTTGGAAGGAAATCAACTCAGATGACCTGGTACCTGGGGACATTTATGAAGTTTCAGATCCTTCATTATCAATTTTCCCATGTGATTCCATCCTATTAACTGGTGATTGTATTGTCAATGAAGCAATGTTAACAGGTGAATCAGTCCCTGTTTCAAAAATTTCGATTTCTCCTGACATTGTTAAGGACCTAGAGGATGAGTTTAATAGTGCAAAGTTTTCAAATAAATTTGCGAAATCTTTCCTATATAATGGTACCAAAATTGTTAGAGTTAGATATGGTACTTCTGAAGAATCAGGTGGTAATGAACCAGCAACTGCATTAGTTATTAGAACAGGCTTCAATACAACAAAAGGTGCATTAGTTAGGTCCATGCTGTTTCCAAAACCTACAGGCTTTAAATTTTATGAAGATTCTTTCAAGTATATTGGTGTTATGGCATTAATTGCAGTATTTGGATTTATATTTTCAACCATTAATTTTATTAGGTTAGGGTTAGATTGGTCAATTATTATATTACGTGCGTTAGATTTGATTACTATTGTTATACCACCTGCATTACCTGCAACTTTAACAATTGGTACGAATTTTGCATTATCCAGACTGCGTAAAAAGAATATTTATTGTATTGCTCCAATGAGGGTTAATATCGGTGGTAAATTAGATGTTCTTTGTTTTGATAAAACTGGTACATTAACTGAAGAAGGCTTAGACATTATGGGTATTCATATTTCCAAGCCAATACGTGATAGAAAGGAACACGAATTTAGTGATATGCTGAAAACAAATAATGAAATTCTAAATTCTGGATTAGATAATTCAGAAAAAATATATGCTGCAATGCTTACGTGTCATTCATTAAAGCTTATCAATGATGAACCAATTGGTGATCCGCTGGACGAAAATATGTTTGAATTTGTTGGTTGGAATATGATTGAAGACCCAGCTGAAGATGACATATTAAAAAATTTTATCGATTCAAAAATTCTTTTAACTTCAACTTCACCAATTCTTTTCAAGAAGGACAATGAACCAAATTACTGGATTCAATTAAAAGAGTTTGAATTTATTTCACAATTAAGAAGAATGTCAACAATATGTATTAGGTCGTCCACAAATGCTAATTTTAAAAATGAAATTGGCGTTTTTGTTAAAGGTGCACCAGAAGTTATTGAAACTATTTGCTTGCCGGAATCAATACCGGCAAATTTCAATGAATTGTTGTATAAATATACCCATAATGGTTACAGAATTATTGCATGTGCTTCAAAAAAACTGAAATTTCCAAAGAAAAACCCAAATGATTTATCTTTCATTGGTGATCTAAAGAGAGAATACATTGAAAGTGATCTGGTGTTTATTGGATTTATCGTATTTGAAAATAAGCTAAAAGATTCAACAGCTAACACAATTGAACAGTTAACGGATGCTGATTTAAGAACTGTTATGTGTACGGGTGATAATGTTTTAACTGCAGTTAGCGTTGGAAGAGAATGTAAGATCATCAACGAAACCTCCAGAGTTTTCGTTCCAACGTTTGATTTTGAGATTGCAAGAGATGAAATAGTTGAAAATAGAACCTACAATAGAGTACCGCCAATTATCTGGACCGAAGTTGATAATCCTGAATTAGAGTTAGATAGGGTTACTTTAGCACCACTAGATATCAATCAAGATAGTAATTATTGTCTAGCAGTTACAGGTGATATTTTCAAGTTTATTTTAACAGAATTAGAAGACAGAAAAAGCTATATTGAAACAATTTTAATGAAAAGTTCCATTTTTGCAAGAATGTCACCAGATGAAAAGCATGAACTAGTCAATCAATTACAAAACATTGATTATACAGTTGGCTTCTGTGGGGATGGTGCAAATGACTGTGGTGCATTAAAGGCAGCCGATGTTGGTATTTCCTTAAGTGAAGCGGAAGCATCCGTTGCTGCGCCATTTACATCACGTAAGTTTGAAATTTCATGTGTTTTGGATGTTATTAAGGAGGGTAGAGCATCATTAGTTACAAGTTTTTCATGTTTCCAATATATGTCACTATATTCAGCAATTCAATTCATAACAGTTTCAATTTTATATAAGGAAGGATCAAATTTAGGCGACTTTCAATTTTTATACATTGATTTGGCATTAATTATTCCAATTGCAGTGTTCATGTCATGGTCAAAACCATACTCAATGATTGATAAAAAGAAACCAACAGCTAATTTAATTTCGCCGAAAATTATTATACCATTGTTAGGTGACATATTAGTCTTATTATTTGGACAATTAACAATTTGGTACTTTATTAGAGGTAAACATTATCCATGGTATGTTAAACCAGTACCTGGTTCAGATGAAGAAGTTAAAAGTACCGATAACACCTTATTATTCTTTTTTGGAAATTACCAATATATTTTGATTGCTTTAATGCTTACAGTGGGCCCACCATATAGAGAATCAGCGATAAAAAACAAACCGTTTATTTTAACATTTTTATTTACATTAGTATTCTCAATTGCTTTAATGATTATAGATCCAAATTCAAGTTTTGGAGACTTAATGGATCTAACATGGATGAGTTTTGATGTAAAACTTGGTTTACTAGCCGGTGCATTTGTTAACTTTTTTATTTTAGAATTGAGTAATAAGTTCGTTTTCAAGGGATTTGCTCAAATTGTTAAAAGGTTCGTCAAAGGTAACGCATCGAACAAGAAATTTAAGAAACTGAAGAAAGAATTTAAAAAATTAGTTTAATGGCAATATCAACAGTAGTATATTTTTTATAATATTAATCGCATTTTTTTACATATCGAAGAGATTTGTTGTATGTAACTGTATTATATCTAAAAAAATATTAAAAGAAATAAAAATGGTGAAAAAAATTAAAAACCTGAAAACCCCGAATTCTAATTATAAAATAACATTGCTGCTCTTGGCTAGTAGGATGGACCTAATAATAATATATTAAAAATGAAATAAAACAAATGCATGTTGGCCAATTAAACCCAAGCATTAAGTAAGCCTCAAAGAATATCGTAATAAACTCAAGCTGGTAAAATACTTAAATTTTTCTAGATAATTGCTTTTGAACACAAGATTTGAAGCTCAAAAATTCCTGCAAACAAGCATCCTTGTTCATGTGTTGATATTTACTTGCAATACATTTACCGTAGGCAATTGAGAGTTCTGAACAGTTGGCAGTTGCAGCCATGAGTCTGGTAGCTTGTTTAGTTGGTTGTTTCTTCAGTAAAGACATTGGTTTTCGGTGTTTTTGATAAATTTAGATATGAGAAGCTAAGAAGATAAGGGGAAAAATAAGAAAAGATATGCAGTTATCTTGCAACTCAATCCTGTCAACACGAGGGGGGCAGTTAGATAACTTTTTTTTCTGACAGAAAATCGCGTAGTTCCAGATTGGGAAATGATTTGCTATCGGTTCCGTATCTGAGTTGGAGTTGAAACCCTGTTCTGTTGATAATGGCTCCGTCTGTTGGTTATTAGACCGGTGAAATGGTTAGAATAGTGGTGTTTGGTCTGAGTTAATGATTTACAATTTTTTTATTAGGTTAGCAAATAATTTATAGATCACCCAGCTGGGGTTTATGTTATTTTGATATTTATTTTCATTTTACAAAAATATCAAAGCATTATTTAGGTCATCCCAATTCTGCGTTTGTCATTTCATGGTAAAAACATTGAAAACGTTTGATAATTGTGAAAGTATTTTGAGAATATTGGTGAAATTTCTCTACTTCCACGGATAAACCCGTCATTTAAACAAGGAGATTCTACAATATATTGAATTTGGTCAATTATTTATGTAATAGCCTATTAATTGCATCAGTTGCTTCTTTAAACATAAATCATGACCGACCAGAACGTTTGGCTTATTGGATGTTGTAGCTGTTTATCATCGTTGCAAATTTCTTAGGAAGTGCCCTTCAGTATAGCTGTGCAACTTAATAGTTTTTTGGCATTAAATAGTTCACTAGTATTTAGAAGTTTATTTTTAACCGTAAACCATTTAACTGATTAATAACATGTTATATATTTAATAATTAGTTAAAATTAAACCTTTTTTGTTAAAACTTGCTACAGATCAAGCAAAAAACAAATAATACATATATGAATTTTTGGAAGGGGAAAGTCTGAGAAACAGAAGATCCCAGTGACCCTTAAGATAAAAGCCATATGTTATCTTACCGTACTTGTACTGCAAGGAAAACCACCAATTCCAGTCTTCGGGGATTGTGCTAGTAAACAGACGCACATGATTGGCTTTTTCGAATTTCCGTTTTTAACATGGATCAATTTAACTTTTTTCTACATTTTACTTGATCCATTAACATTGTTTGTAACTAACTGACTGGTTCCCACTTGCCACTAGGTTTTGCTATACCAGTGACATTATAAATAACCTCCTCAGTACCTAGTCGATACACAATGTCTCTGCAAAACTTTAAATCTTTTCCTGATCTACAAGAAGCTTTTGATCCCCTTTCCGAAGAACAACTCGCCATCCTCGAGGCTCAGGTTGAATCAGAACATCCAATTGCAACCGTACAGAGTCAATTCAATTTTGGTTGGGGATTGATTAAATCTAAAGATGATGATGACGTTAAAGCAGGTATCAATATAATGACAGAACTTTTCAAATCTGTACCAAGTAGAAGAACTGAGTGTATATATTATTTATCACTTGCTTGTTTCAAAATAAAAGAATATAGAGAAGCGACAAGATATATTGACACATTATTATTGCATCAACCTGAGAATAAACAAGCAATAACTTTGAAGAAAATGATTGAAAATGAATTAGCAAAAGATAGTTTAATTGGTTTCGCCATTATTAGTACTGCAATAGCTGCTGGTGTCGGCGTTGCAAGTTTTTTCCTGAAGAAAAAAAAATAATCAAAAATAGCAACCACAATATGCTTTACTCTCTGCCAAGTTTTATATATTTTATAGAATCTACTGTTACATGAAAATTATGAAAAGAAATCCATTATTGGGAAATTGATGATTACTTATAAATAAAAAAATTAAATTAATTATACTGTTTAATAAATAAAAAAAAAAAAGAATAAATTAAACTGGAGCACAGCTAAATTAATAAAACTATTATAAACCGTAAACGATAAATATTGGATTTCACTCTGTTTATTTTTAAAGATCAAGATCATTCATTGGAGGTAACTAAGCCACCTTCTTCACATAATGAATAGAAAATTGAATCTTTATTTTTCAATAAGTTCTTTGGTGTATCAAATTCTTTAACTCTACCTTGTTCTAAAACAATAATTCTATCACTGTCAATAATTGTATTTAACCTATGAGCAATTGTCAAAATCGTTCTATCCTCAAAGGCTGTTCTAATTGTTTGTTGGACAATCGAATCAGTATCAACATCAACATTGGCAGTTGCTTCATCCAAAATTAAAACTTTACAATTTTTCTTGATTAATGCTCTAGCTAAACACATTAATTGTCTTTGACCAGCTGATAAATTAGAACCGCCTTCGCTGATCGGAACTAATAATCCATTAAATCCAATTTCTTCTTTATTTTCATATTCCTCGTACATCCTTTTAACATGCAGATCTAAATGTGATAATTTTAATGCCTCCCATAGGTCGGAATCTTCATATTGTTCAACTGGATCTAAATTGGATCTAACTGTACCTTTAAAAATTTGTGAATCTTGTGGAATAATTGATAATTTAGATCTTAAATCATATAATCCAATTTCAGATGTATTGATATTATCGATTTCAATGTTTCCATCAACTGCTTCAATTATACGGAAGATTGCTAGGGTTAGTGATGATTTACCCGCACCAGTTCTACCAACAATACCAATCTTTTCCTTATTTTTAATTGATAAATTGATATCCTTTAAGACAAGATCAAGTTCTGGTCTATATTTAGTAGAATAATTCTTAAATTCAATTTCACCATTAAATGGCCAGTTAGTAGATGGTCTCTTTTCTTCGATAATTTCTGGTGCTTCAGGTTTTAAGTGACTGTATTCCATGACTCTTTCAACTGAGACAATATTTGATTCAATATCAACTGTCATTCTAACAATCCAGTTCAGCGCTTGTGTGACTTGCAAAGCGTATGAAACTGATAAACCGACTAAACCTGGTGTAACTCTACCTGATCTCAAGGTTAAAATTAATAAACCTGATGATCCAAGGATGATAAATGATCCTAATAATTCCAATCTAACAGCTAACCATCTGTTTGCGGTGACCGATGGATGATATGCACTCATGTTAACATCCATTTTATATTGGTTTAAGAATGAAAATCTAGCGGCTTGATTATATGCCTTAATGACAGAAACACCTGTTAAAGTTTCTTGGAAATGTGCAAAGATTGGTGATCTTGAAACTGATTCTAATCTCTTCAATTCTCTTGATGTGAACAAATAGTACTTTTGATAGAATCTATAAATGAAAAACATTGGAATAACGAAGAAAACAAATTGCCATGTAGAATAAATAATAACTAAAATTGTAAATGTGACTTTGATAGAATTAGTGAAAAACATTGAAAAGACTCTGAATAAGGTTTCATCAATTTTATAGATATCATTTGAAAATCTATTTAAAATTCTTCCAATTGGTGTGGTTTCAAAAAATTGCATTGGTGCTCTTAGAACCGCAGACAGCATAACTGCATGTAAGTATTTAGAACCAGAAATTGAACATAATAACCATTGAACTAATGATTGGCATAATGTACATACTGCTGCTGAAATGCAGAATAAAAGATAAATGCCTAAATACTTCCATGGTTCTGGATTGTAACCAAGACGTGTATTAATTTCAGACCAATGTTTTAACCAAATATTTGATGTAACAGATAATGTCATTGCACTAATAATAAAAACAAACAACAATAAAACGTGCTTAATACCACATGCTTTAGCATAGGTTATGTAAACATCCCAGTTGACTTTCCCTTGTTCATGTTTTTCAGATCTACCAGCTTCCAATTGAACCTTCTCTTGATTTTGGATATCGGTAGAAAAATCTTCTAATTCTGCCTTTTTATAATCACATTTATCTTTTTTAATTTCATCAATTAAGGTAACAGTAGAGGAATCTAGTGTCATATCGGTTGTTGATGGAGCAGCAGAGTTAAGAGTTGGCTGATCTGTTACTTTATCATCGCTAATTTGAGCTTCAGTCGACTTTTGTTTTTCATGATCATCCTTTCTACCATATTCCTTAATTAACTTGTATAATTTAGAATCAAGCTTATGCAGAACAATATCTCTATAGTTACCCTCTTCAATAATTCTACCTTCATTCATCATTGTAATATGATCAGAAAATTTCAAAACAGCCATACTATTTGTTGCTAAAACTCTACATTTATTTTTCAACAAACCATTTGGACCTAAAACATTACTACTAATGTGCTTACCAACATGTTCATCAACAGCACTTAAAACATCATCTAATAAATAAACATCAGCTCTGGAATAAACTGCTCTCGCTAATGATAGTCTTGCCTTTTGGCCACCTGATAAACTGATACCCTTTTCACCAACCTGTGTTGCATCACCATCAGGTAAAATTTCAAGATCTGCCAGTAAGGCACATGCGTGTAAAGTTGTTTGATAAAATTCCTCATCATACTTACAACCAAACAAAATGTTTTCTTTAATCGTACCGTTCATAATCCAAGCTGTTTGTGGAACATACGCAACTGTGCCAGCAACTGATGCAATACCTTTAGTTCTATGTAAACTACCAAGTAATGCTTGTATCAATGCTGATTTACCAGAACCAACCTTACCTAAAATACAGTTTAATTCACCTTTTAATGCTTTGAAATTAATATCAACTAATGCAGTTTTATACGGTTTTCTTGACCATAAGAAATCGGCGTCATCGATTTTAACTGCAACATCACCATTATTTAAAGCAGCTGGATATCTATTGATAGCATCATCTTCGATTTCATCTGCACATAGGAAATCAGTTAATCTGCCAATCGCAACTTGAGATTCAATAATATTACCGATTGTCCATGGTAATGCCATTAATGGAAAACCTAATAAATTAAACAATGCCAATGCGGTAAAAACAAGATCAGTTGTTAATGGAATATCTTTGTATAAATACATGAATAAACCAAAAGTTGAGAAACTGACCATAAATGGAGTTGAGTTGAATATAAATTGATTACCTGCTTGAAAGATACCAATTTTCTTTAAATTCTTTAATTCCTTTTCATTTCTAACGTATGTCAATTTTTCTTTGTAAGGATTTTCCCATGCATATAATTTTAATGATTTGATGTTATTTAGAATTTCGGAAATTAATCCAGTTCTTTCATCTTTGACTTTCATTTGTGCTTTTTGTAATTTTTTTTGAATTTTGAACACTTGTGTATTCAATGGAACGGTAATAACAAGGATCAAAACACCAAGCCACATTGCATTACCAACTAACTTATATAATGAAATCAAACAAAGGATAATTTGGAATGGACCTGACCAAATAAGTTGTAAAGTTTGACACATATCTTGTAATCTTTGAGTATCAACAGACATTAAATTAACAATATCACCAGTTGTTTTTTCATTTTTGGCTTCAACCGATAGATCTAAAGACTTTTGGTAAACAATCGCAGTTAATGATGACTTAACTTTGATTGATGTATCATAAGATCTTTCAAAATATTGATGTAAAAATGCAGTTTGTAAAACCGATAAACCAAACATTGCAAGGACAATCATAAAACCTCTTGTTAATGGAATTGATTTATCATTATCGTAATCGTTAACAAAGATAATCAATTGTTTTAATAATTGTGGTTGAATAAATGCAATACAATCTTGAACCATTTTGAAGAAACCACCAACTACGAAAGGTGTACCAAAAGATTTTACTAATGCACGAACTAATGATGGTGTACTTGAATTATTAAGTTGTTCATTCCAGTTATTTTGTAAGGTAGTTGATAAAGTTTCAGTTTTCAAAAATTTAGGCAGTGGTGGCAAGTCTGACTGTAACAAAAATTTTTCGTAACCTTTTTGCATCAAAGGTGTCATCCAAGTAAATGAAAGCTTACTGAAAATGTTAGAATAATCATAAACACTATAATTTTCAAGTGGATCAAGATTTAATTTTGGGCCGAATGTAATCTCCAAAATAAAAATTGAAATAGAAGCTATAGTAAATGCTGTTGTTAAAAAGATTTCTAAACTTGAATAATTTCTTAGAGAAGCATTAATGATTCTAAACAATCCGATAATGCTGGATAAGAACCAAAAGACTATCAACGGAGTTTCAGAAACATATGTTTTATAGTACTCGATATAAGTAAACAAAAATGCAATTGGAATTGCAACTAAAGTTGCAAAGGTAGAAATCCAAATAATATCATTAACAAATGAAACACCAGGAACAACATAATGAGAAGCTTTAGCTGTAGTAACAACTATACCAGCCTGAATAATAAAAATAAATAATATGATTAATAGCTTAAATCCGAAAATATTGTTAGCTTTTGAAGATGTATTTTTCAAAGTTCTTAGATGTTTAATTCTAAAAAATGAATGTGTAAGGAAATAAAATATCAAAAGATTCATAAGCACACCATTTAAAAAGCAGGGGGATGGATCTGATAAATTAGTTAAAAATCCGTAGCCGTTACCATCGTAACAACCGCATTTAACTATTAGTTTGGAAGCATTTGCATTAAGGTCATCAAAAGACGGCACCGAATTAGTAATCAATTCATCATTGTATAAATAAGAAGAAATGGAGAAGAATTCGTTAGGGAAAACTTCGTGGGAATCAAATTGGAACATAATGACAATAAAAGACCTTTTGCTATGCCTATGCCCTCCACTTATCTCAAGAGGATTAAAGAAGAAAAAGGAGAAAAAACACTTTTAAAAAAGAATTAGAAAAAACAAGATTGCAAAGAGCAGATAATCTCTTACATAGAATGTGAAAACAATGACAGGACTACCCAAAGAGGAAAACCTGAGAGGTGAGAAAAAGCGGAAAATTTGCCGTTTTCTCAACATGAATTAATACCTCTGAAATTGGATTGGATCAATCAACACCTTTGTGAACTCTTTGAATTGTTTGGATAATCTAGATAAAATGCCAAAAAAACACGACTCTATTTTACCACTTACGACTGATGATATTTTAGGTGGACGGCCATTGACCTCTACAAACTTTGATAGAGTTTCTCTGACGGGATCAATGGCTTCCCAGAGTTCTTTGCCATCACTTGGATCTTACTCTCAACGACAATTACAAAGAAATAGAGATAAAAAGATACGAGAGAATTTAAATTCAAGATTGAAATTTCCGAAGTACTTCAAACGTATGTTCGTTTTCAATTCATTAGATTTTGAAACTGCATTTTGGGAAATGATGAATTTAATTTACAATCCAAAACGTGTTTACAAAGCCCTGTATTATCAAAAACAAACAAAGAATAGATGGGCAAGAGACGATCCCAGTTTTGTGCTTATTTTGTGCTTTTTCCTTTTTATCTCTGCCGTGTTTTGGGGTTTAATGTACACAACAGGAATCCTCGGGATATTAAAACTGATTTTATATATGGTTATATGTGATTTCTTATTATTTGGTTTAGCAATTGCAACCATTGGTTGGGTTTTGGCAAATAAATTCTTTTTATTACCAGATGCACAACCTTTGACAACAAATTCATCGAATGCTTTAGCACAATATTTCCATTTTGATTCAATTCTTGAGTGGACTTACTGTTTTGATGTTCATTGCAATGCATATTTGATTATTTGGTTATGTTTGTATCTGGTACAATTCTTTTTTATCCCATTGCTCAGAATGAATAATTTTATATCAACAATCATAGGAAACACATTATACTTCTTTGCATTATCTTATTATTTCTTAATAACCTTTTATGGTTATAATGCATTACCATTTTTGTACCGGACTGAATATTTGTTAGTACCAATCATTTTGTTTGTGATTGTTTGGGTTTGTTTAACTTTCACTGGTGTTAATATTGCTAATATTATGTGCAATTCTTACTTCAATTAATAACGAAGATTTATTAACTTTTGTATACAATACTTTGTTCTATAGATGATTTTTAAGCAAATAAATTGATAAAAATAGTAGAAGTTTATACGCTTATACATTCATGAAATTCGTCACTACTATCGGAATCAATATTTGATGCATTGCCAGTATATGTACCATTTGCATTATACACATAATATCCCTCAGTTTTACTTTCCTCATCACTAGATGATACATAATCAGAATGATAAATATAATAATAACTGGTATCACTCTCACTTGAATTGTAATAAGAACTATCATCTGAATCATTTTTTTCAGAACAAACATAAACTACCTTTTTACTATTTGAATTATTTACAAAGGCAGAATCAACTAATTGACCTGCATTTTTTAGTAAATCTAAACATTTACTTTGGTTTTCTTCTATTCTTTCGTTATTCAATCTTTGTGAATTTTCAAAAACGCCAAGCAAAAAGGATGCTCTATTTTGAATGGGAGTTTCAAAATTTGGTTTATTTGTATTACTTTGAATTAATGGGTATATTATTTTCTTTTCATTATACCAACGCAATTGTTCATTAAATGATGGAATATACATTATTTACTTATTACTTATAGCAATGCTTGATGTTGGATAAACACAGTTTTCCAAATTAAAAAAGTATAATTCTTTAAAAAAAATACAGTTATCCCCATTTTCAAATTAAAATAAAATTGGGGATATTGTTTATTTTATTTTTGAGATACACAAAAAATACACAATGTAATAATTATAATGAAACCACTCCAGTATATACATAGAGGTAATTATATATAAGCATCAGCTGGAATTTGCGCCTTGCTATTAACAAAATTTTGTCCAGCTGTGTTATAATCCCAATTACTTTGTTCACATAGCATTAAAACAAATTCTAACTTCAACCTAGTTTCTTGCATAACCTTCAAAACAAGTTGCTGTTGATTAACATTTAACTTATGTGCAATGTCTGGAGGCAATGATGTTAATATCCCACCATTATTTATTCCCATATTATTATTAATGTTGCTGTTATCATTATTGACTGTGTTGTTCATGGTATTATTAGGCGTTGTACTATTTGGCAATATTGGTGTTGACGTTGCATTTGAAAAAATATTTGTGGATTCAGATTTCCAAGTTTGTTTATTGGAATATTGTTTGATACAAAGCATTTCATCTGCAACAATAAACGCATTATTTGGACCAGGAACAACAATAAAAACTCTATCAAAACTTCTTCTTTCTAAAACTCCCTTTTTATGAGCAATACGATTACTGTTTCTATATCTATTATTTCCATATCCACCCTTATTTTGATTAGATAAATCAGCAAATTGTTGTTCTGGTTGTGCAACTTCTTCAAAGTCACCATGAATTGAAATCATCATACCATTTAATGATGGGTAAGAAATTGTTTCAATGGAATAGTTTTCAGGATTTGTTGTTAATGTGTGTTTTGTCTTTGGTAAACATTTAAAAGTTGTCAAAATTTGTTCAGGACCGATTGATAACCTCGACGTACGAGATTTTTCATTTGAAACTCGTTTTAAATTTCTTGATTGTGGAGTATAGTTATTCCATAAGTCTGGAGATGAATTTGATCCAAAATTAGTTATTACTGATGAATCGCATTGAAAGGAAAACTGTGATTGCTGTGTATATAATGGCATTAAATCTAATCTATTATTATCCCAGAAATTGAAATATGAAGTAAGAAAGGCGGTTGCAGCCTTTGATAGGTCATCATTTTCAAAGAACATACTTTTGGATGTAACAGGGAAAGATAAAATTGAATTTAATTTTTGTTCGTCTCTAACTTGTGTTCCATCGAGAATCACTAATCTTGGAAAAATTGCAACTAGTTTCTGAATTGCACTGATATCTTGAGACAGGGGGTTACCTTGAATAATTAATTCTCTTAATGAATTATATTTATTTTTTAATCTATCAAAAAATTCAATTCTTCTAATATTATTATTAGATAAGGCAATATTTTTTATATTTGGGAACGACAATGATAATTCCTGTAACCATCTTGAATGATCATCAATATTATTATTTGTTAAATTAATCGAATCAATCTCAATTTTTTCTTGTTCAGCAACTTTAATTAATGCAGGAAAGAATTTTGATGATGTACTGGAGTTGGCAAATAATCCATTATTTATTAAATTTTGATCATTTTGAACACTTTGTAAATCTAACATTTTAATTTGTGAATTATATCTTGATCTTAAGAAATTTCTTAGTAACTCAATTGTATTAATTTTAGAACCAGTACCATTATTATTACCTTGATTAACACCAACGCTATCAATTATTCTAATATGTAACGTTTGATTCGCAAATCTCAGACCAGTACATTTAACCAAATCTTGAGCATCTCTCATAGTTCTAACTTGACCTTGTAATAATTTCCCACTTGGATCGACATTTGTGTTCATAACAACAATTCTTGCCTTACGACTAAGAAAATTGATTAGATCTTGTGGAGGCGCATTATCCCAACCTTGGATTTCAACGGTAACCATATTTTGATTTGCATATTCATTTGCTTTTTGCAATGTTTGTGACGAGTTGTTATATCCGCCACGGCCACCTCGATTGTTATTGTAACCACCTCTACCACGATACATCGAAATAGTATTTATTAACCTAGGGTAAGTAATTCCAAAGTGTCAGTTGAAAGTCTTCGTTTTAAATCTTTTCGAAAAAATATTTGAATTTCAGCTTTATCCCAATCATGACGGAAATAAATGAGAAAAAGAAAAAAATAAAATGCGACTATCGACCGCAGCATGCATTATATAGTTAGTTTTGTATTAAATTACACAAGTAACTGGTAAAGCTAAAAAGGTGTTATTTTATGGTAGATTTGTACACAGATACCTCAGTTTGTAAAAAATTTTTATAGATTAAATTATTTTGATACAACTAGTAAATTCAGGATTAAAAAAAAAAAAAGAAACGCAAACAAATGTAAATGTGTTTTTTTATGTATAAACTACTTTTTTTGTAATGTCATTCAAATATTTCGTAAAAAGTCTTTGCTTTTATTTTAGTTGTCATACTTAGTTTTATTTTATTTTCATTATTTTAAATTATATGTCAAATTTTAACCAATCCAAATCGTCCATATTAATATTTTTGTCATTATTATTGTTTATTCCATTATCAGAAATTTTGTTATCGCTAATAGTTTCATTATCATCGTTCATGCTAACAATACAATTACTTAAACCAGATTTAGCATTCGCTGAATTTAAATTAGATGAAACTTTAATTGCATTCATACCAGCACTTAAGTTACTAAAATTTGAAGATCTCTGTTGCCTCTGTGATATATTAGTACTTGATGGGAAACTTGAATTTGGTGAACTTGTTGATGCTGGACTTATTGGTGATGCAAAACTATTGTTTAAATTAGCATTGTTTGCAGTGGCATTGTTATTACCCAAATTAAAATTATTTAAGCCCATTGTTAAATTACTATTTGTACTCAGTGCAAAACTTGATAATGCGTTAATATTACTATATGATAAACCACGCTTGTTATTAATATCTTGATATAAGTTGTATGACGATGCGGAAGAAATTGAGTTATTTCTTGACAATGAACGTGGTCCATTAAATGATGAACTATTTGCTGGAGAACCAGTTACCAAATTTGTCATGTTTATTGCAGGCGAATTATTAAAATTATTATATGGAGAGTGTGAAGTTGTTGATGATGGTGAAAACGATACGGTCGTCAATGGTGAAGAAGGTTGAGAATTTTGTGATGTTGATAAGCCCAGTTTTGATTTTCTTCTTTTAAAATGTGGTATATCTTGTGGCTGTGTTGGCAGAGAACCATTTGTAAATGAAGAGGAATTTGGTGTGTTTGGCAGTGATATTTCCTTTGCTGGTTTTGGTAATATAGGTACGTTTTTTGCCCTTGACTGAGATGGTGATTGAAATTGAAATTGTGATTGTTGATTCATTTGTCCAACTGGCATTGAGGAATTGGTTGCTTTTGAGGACATTGTTGAAGATGTATTTGGAGTTGAAGAAATAGATGATCCATTTGCAGATTTTAATGGTAGTTGATATTGTGATTGGAATTGTTGTGGATTAGAAAATGTATTCATATTATTTGCATTTGGAACACTTTGTGAATAATAAACATAAGAGTTTAGAGAATTCTTTGATATTGACGATGATAAATTTGAATTACTACTGAAATTAGAAATATTTTTGTAGCCTTCACCTTGAGCACTGATTGATTGTCTTTTTGAATTTCTCTTCTTAATAACATCTGTTTTCAAGGATAATGGTCTCATTGTACCATGGAGTTTTAAAAACAAACCACAAGCATTACACAACGTATTACCATTTGGATCTTTTCTCCACAAAGGCGTCTTAGTTGTACAACAATTATTACATTTGGTTAACAACTTTTTCGCATCATCTTTTGTAGGAGCTGATGAAGAAATTAATCTGGCCTGTCTTGCGTCAGTTTGAAGCTTGTTAGGTGGGGGAGTTGAACCGAGTAATGAAGCTGATGGTGTTTCTATAATATTAAAAGTTTTTGGAGTCTTCAGTTTAACTGACTTCTTAGTATTGGTATTAGTATTGGTATTATTAGTTGTATTTGTATTTGTATTTGTATTAAAATTATTATTGATGAATTTAGTATTAGAATTAGAATTTGAATTCAAAGGTTTATTCGAAAGGATGTTTTGGTTATTCATAAAAACAGAAGTGTCCGACTTGATTTTAATATCTAGTGGTTTAATAGTTATCTGAAGCGGATTTATACTATTAGTTGTATTATTGTTATCGGTACGAAGACCATTAGTATTGTTATTGTTCGTATTAGTAGCATTCGTAATATTATTGTGACTGGTGTTATTATTAATATATTTATTTTCTAAATTCAAACTATTATTGAAATCTTCTGAAGGGCTTATTGGATTTGAATTTAAATTTATATTCGTACCGAGGCTAATGTTTGAATCTAAATCACCAGCTTCAGATATACGTTGCAACTCTTTAAAAATATCTAAATCAACATCATTCAATAATACATCATCATCACCATCACCATGAAAATCATTTATGTTAGAAAATGCATAATTTTTAAAATTATCACCAGGTTCAGGCTTTTTGGAATTATTATTAGTAGTATTAGCATCGTCATTATTCGGACTTTCAATCATTGAAGTAGGTGTGATTATTGTCTCATTACTATTATTTCTACCTGCTCGGTTACTATTTGAGGAGTTTTTACCATTATTAGCATTGATAGTGTTATTATTATTATGGAGAGTGGAAGTGGAGTTACTATTTGCGTGTGAATACAATGGGAAATTAGAAGGAGATGAAGAAAGAGGCGTTAATAAATCCAGAGAAACAATGTCTTCGTTGTTGGTATAATTCAAATAAGTATTGTCATTACCAAGAGGGTCTTTAGTATTAGAGTTGTGCATTTTGGAAATTTTATTGTCATGTTTAGTTGATTGAACAGATATACACTCTTGTCTTAGAGATCTGTTCTGCATTCTGTCATAAAGAGGTAGTAGCTTTTTTGCGCCAGCATAGATATCCCAGATGGAGGCCGAGTCCATGGTCAAGATGTGTGGGTGCTTTGTTCTGTCAAATAATAAAGAAATAATCGGTGATGTCCGTCAAGAAGTCGTCAACTCTTTTTCTTCATGTCAAAAACGAAAATAAAAAGAGAAAGAAAACAAATTTTTAAACCTAAACTGAATCCGTTTTTTTTTTCTTTTCGCTTTCGCTTTCGTCGCGTCGACCGACGGACATGTCAATTTACAATTTACCCATCGTTATCTTCATTACAAACTAAACTAAACACTGCAACTACTACATACCTTTTTTTTTGAGTCTTTCTTTCAGCTGTCTTTCTTCTTCGTCAAGAAGTGACAACCGCATGGCTTCTTCAATCAGCCTTTCCTCAAGCTGTTGCTGCTGTTGGTAGCTACGTGGTGCCCGGCTTGAATGTCGATTACCGCGATTATTTCTTTGTCCGTGTCTTTCTGCATATCCTGGTTCATCATTATCCATGATTGAGGTAGCATGCAGAGCAGTAGCAGCAGCAGATCTTCTTGCCATTTTGGTACGTGCAGCCAGTAAATTTTGTTCCCAGTCAGGTCTGATTGCATCTACTGTAATAACATTATCACTATCTGCGGGTATTAATGATCTACGTTTAGTACTATTTAATTCAATCTTTGTAGTGTTAGTAAAACCGGAACTTCCTCTTTGTTTTTTCATTTCTTCATTTTTTTCCTTTTTTGTACTAAATGGATCAGCCAAATCAATTTCCGTTAAAGATGTATCTTCAATTCCGTTCTCTTGTTCTTCTTCAACAATTGTATTATCTATAAACTTAAATTCCCCAGCTTTGCAACTACCTTCAACACCCGTGCTAAAATCCGTTGGTGGTGTATAAATAACACCAAAATTAGGTACCGCACAAAAGGGACATTTGACTGGCTCACTAATCAACTTTTCTGGATCTGTTTCTTCTTCTTCTGCCGGAGTACCTTCATCATTTTCATCATGTGGAAAATGTGGTTCTGATCTTTTCATTTGAACAAAACATTCAGTGCAGATTGGCTGGGAACAACATCTTGTTGTATTTAAAAATTTGGGGAAAAATAAAAAACAAATTGGACACTCTTCTGCATTTTTATAGATACGTAATAATAAATCATTTGACGGAATATCTAAATATTGTGTTGGCTCTTTAATAGAATATCTTAAATTTTTCTTGAATTTGCTATTTTCAAAATTTTGTAATTCAGCTGCTCTTTCTTTAATTTTGTTAATCTGATTTTTCGTTTCTTTGCGTCTCAATGCGTTTGCTGACAAATGTAGTTTGTGTTCATTTGGATCTTCATATTCAACATTCAAATCGTTTGGTTTAATGTTTTCATGAAGTGTTAAATTTTCTCGTAAATAACTTAATAGTTCATCATTGGACCAAGATGCATCAAAATCTTGCAATGGGGTGAAAAATGGTGATAACTTTCTCTTTATAATTAAAGATCTAACAATTTCGGTGTTGTAACCTAAACCGTATTTGTAGTTATCAAAAGGGGCTAAATAACCACCATCAACATTTTCATTATATTTAATAACTAACTCCATTATTTGCTTTTCCCGAATTTTAACCTTTTCAGTATCCTTATCTCTTTTACGTTTACTAACAGTTTTCATGTTCTGTCTATACTGGTGGTATCCTGAAGGTTCTGCCAGGTATTCTCTAGTAAATGTAGAAGTAGAGATACCTGCATTAGATTGGCTTCTCCCACTAGCTGATCCGGATGACCCTGTTGCCTCTTTTCCAGCTGCATTCCCCATGTTATTGTATATGTAATATCACTATCTATCAGGAACAAACTGCCCCTCCTTCTTAAGTCCATACACCAAATTCAAAATTTATCCCTCAACTCGCTTTTGCAAATCAAGAAAATGAAACGAAAAATTGAGAACCAGGAACAGCCCCAGTTTCGGAGTCAATTGGTATGGTTAAGCGATTCCCGTTTGTTTCACTAGTTGACAAAATTAAACTACAAAATAAAATACACATAATATAGTACACAATAAATATATAAACCAATTTTCCAAGTCCTAATCCCTTGTAAGGCCATATCCGAATCCAACGGCAATTCCTAAAATAGAACCTAATAGAAAAATGCTAAACAAAATCCAGCCTAAAATTTTAAATTTTTTATCAAATTTACCAAATATTTTATCCAATTTACCGGTAGCAATAATAATGAAAAATGGTGGTGCAAATAAACTTAACATTATTAATATAATTGCAATTTTCGTATCACATTGACTATTATTTCTACCTTCGTAATCTGATGATTCATCAAATTTATATTTCACTCCTTTTTCTAAATCTGTATTGTTTTCTCCATCCTGCAATAATAGAGTTGCAGAACCCTGAGTTGATGGTAATGTTTTTTTTGACCCCTGTTCCGTTGGAAAGACCGAATATATTTCATTATTATTTTTCAATTTAACATTATTATTATTAAAACTTTTAGCAACAAAAGGTCGTGCCTTATCGTCTCTGATGGCTGATCCAGCATTAGTAAAATATGAAGATTCATGTGATGATGAATCATGCACATCTGAAGACGTATTAGAATCTGATAAAATATCCGGTAAAGCTGGCAAAGCTGGCCTATCAATTTTTAGTCTTGTTTCATTACCTAAATTATTTGGAAATAACGGTAATATCGAAACAGATGATGTATCGTTTAAATTTAAATTAAATTTTCGAAGTTGTGTTTCTGTTGGAGCATTATTTAAATCTCGAACAGTTATTATTGGATCTACGCTGATGGTTGAATTTTCAGGTATCGATGTTGTGGAAAAATTCTTATTAGTACTATAATGATTTGACCTTTGATCAATTTGGTCAAATTGCAAATGTTCAGTTGCAATAGTTGAATCTGAATATCTCAAATTTGAAATGCTTGAAACTCTTAGATTTGATAGATTATTTTTTGCTTCTAATGATCGAGTCAATACTGCTACTGAATTATTATTAGATCCATTAGGATTTGTCTTACTTCCACTATAGTCACTAAACAATCCAGATGAGTTTCTTTGTAAAGTTTTAATTTGTTTGGAGAACCTATGAGTTTCTGATGAAGAAGTGCCATTTGAACTCGACGTACTATCTGTACTGTTTGGATCAGATAATGATTTTGAATTATCATTATTTTCATTATTATTATTATTATTGTTATTATTATTATTATTATTATTATTATTATTATTATTATTATTATTATTACTACTATTGTTTTCACTCTTTTTATTACCTTTTTCATTATTAGTATTATTATTATTATTTCCATTATCTGCAGCCTCCTTGAAATCATTTGGTTTTGAATTATTATTGGATCCTTCGTTATTGGAATCCTTATTAGAACTTCGGTTAGCATTACCATCGTTAAAATCTTCAAGATCCTTTTCTGTAATCTTATTACCATTCGCATCAGTTGGCTCCTCATCAATATAATTGCCGAAGATTTCATCCGTCATAAATTTATTCCCAATAAAGTTTAATGAATCATCCCAGTTTTCTTTTAATGTTGAAGTTCCTGAAACATTAAAAGGAAATTCAGCATCTATTGGAGCAACTGGTAGTACTTGAGATGGTTGACTATTTGCTGTATATTGATAAAAATAAGGGTTAGATAAATTTTTTGAATTTCTTTTATCCAACCTTTGAATAATTTGATTTCGTTTTTGTTCAATTGAAATTACACTTGTATTTTCCAATGAGTAATATCTCTTATTTTTAGATAGTGAATTATTAGCTGAGCCTGACTTTGAAGGAATTCTTTCAATTGAGCCTTTTGAAGTATTGGTTATATCACTTAATGAATTAATTGAAAATTTGGAGGAAATAGAATGTGACTTTCGTTGTAATCTACATAACTTTTTAATTGGTGAATCCAGAGAATCTTTTTTCCTTGTAGTATTGGGACTGTTTGGTGAATTTTTTAAACTAAATAATTTTTCGTCATCAAATAAATCAGTTTCATAAGTGGTATCATTATCACCAATGTCATCAATGTCATCATCAGACTCGGAAGAAAAATGTAGATCTTTTTTTAGTTTATTATTCGTAGCATGGATTGGTAAATGTTCTGGAGCATCTGCAAATATAATGATTTTATCCTGCGGACTAACCGGCATAGTTAAAAGATTGAAAGCTTAAAAAGTTACTATAAGCAAAATACAACTAATGGGTGTTTTTTTGGTGTTAAAAGTTATATCAATCAACAACACTTATATGAATGAAAAATCAATAATATGAAATCTGGAAAATTAAAAACAAACTTGTAAAACAAACAAGAATAGTGAAAGTTAAATACAAGCACGTTCTTTTAATTTGCCCTCTAGCTGACCTCCAGTTGAGCTTAGTTTTCTATTTAATGGTTAACTAAAGATGTTATAGACACCGATTGAAAAAATGTGAAAACACAAACAACAACAGACACTAAAAGAAATTTCCCAAAGGAGCAACCGCGTTTCTACAATCTACGCTTCGACGTGGTACGTCTACTCAAGGTAGTAAATAAATGATAATAGATAATGCATTAAAATCATCATGCAAGGGCTTGTGGAGTACTCTGACAGTGATGATAGTGACAATGACAGTACGCTGAAAAAGAAAAGAAAGTTATGTTCCATAACAAAACCTCCACCCAATATTTCTAACATGTTTTCCAAAACTCCGCTGAAATTGACAAAACGTTTGAAAGTACAAAAGGCACATCAACAACCAAAAGATACCACGGGACTAACTGAAACTAGCTTTATTTATTTCCCAGTGTTATTAGATCAGGAACAATGCATATCTGACATTCGTAAAGTTCTTGAAAAGATAGGATGTTATGTACATTCACTAAACATGGATATTACACCAATAAACCTGTTACATAACACCCTTACATTATCAAATAATGAATTACATATTTCAATAACACAAAATTTTAATACGACGAGAGCAAATATAGATACACTAATTAATGATATGAGATCAAATGAGGCACTTAAGGCGATCAAATTTCCAATCATGATCAATTTTGAACCCAATGTACATTTTCTCCCTGATAAGAGTAGTACTAAATACTTTGCAGTATTAAAACTATCATCCAAGTCTATCGAAGCTATTAAACCATTTGTGGAATTCTCCAATTGTCATAAGTTTGTCACTTCTCAGCCATATGATATAAACTTTTTACATGTTTCTTTGACAGAAATCACCACAAACTCAAGAAAGGTCGCATTTCCAACCATTGAGATACCATCCATCCCATCCATATCTCTACAGTCCCTTTGTATCACTAAAGGACGTTCAATTATTCCCCTTTTCTCCACAGATCCCCGATTGTCGTCGACCGACGCAGGAGAACCAATTTCGCACCTGCGATGAATGGGTGGCAAAATTAAAATTAAGGTCGATTTTATGACTTATCAGAACTTAGCAATCAACCCTGTATAAACCCATTTGCTCAATTCCACACAATAGCAATACCAATTCAATTACAAAATGAGTACCAACTATTCGCCAGATGATCCACTATATACAGACAATACCCCAAATATTGATATATCAAAATTTTCCCCACAAGAGCTGAAATTATATAAATTGTACGGTAAATTACCAAAAACTAATGACATCTTACGTGGTAAACTAAAAGATAGGAAATTTTTTGATTCAGGAGATTATGCCATGTCTAAAGCTGAAGGTAAAAAACCTGAACAAATTGGCGTTCTGAATCCATTAAATAGTCCCGAAATCGAAAACGTTGCAAGAATTAACAGAAATTCAGTGGTTGGTAGTGTATCTAATAATGCTCCTGGCCATTTAGTAAAATCAAAGCTTGAGGATGATGTCACAAACAACCAAGAGAATTAATTATTTGATCATGCCAATAACCACTTTATTAAATTTACAATAAATTGAGAGTATAATTATTATAACGCACTTTACTTTCCTCATTATTCAACTCCTTGAATTAAGATTTTAAAAGATGAAATCCTCCAAAGCTACGGAGCATTATTATTATCACAATTTTTAATTGTGTTTGAACTGGCAATTTTTGCTGCCATTTATTTTATTTGTATGATTTGACAAAGCATACTGTTTCTATATTTTATTATCTGTTGTTTTCAATCAATTTAGTTCCATTATTAAACTATATAATTCCTTATATAACGTGAAGCTGAATAATTCCTAAGACATAAAAAAAATAAAAGTAAACGTAAACGTAATATCAATATACACCAACTGTTCTTTCTAAATTACAATAAAGTATCTGACTTTTTAAGTTTGATAAAACTAACGCAAACAAAAAAAATAAAACATCCTCTCCAGAATGAATTTTCACTGCTTTGCTCAATAATTAAGTTATCATAGAGATAAATAATTGTCGAAAGTATTAGTGAACTTAAAAATTCAAATATTGAACAATTAATATATTTCGAATAAAATATGTTGATTAGTAAAAACATTAGATCTGCCTGTAATTTTGAACTCCAGCTTATTTTTTTAAAGAAATAAATAATTCCAGTAAGTGCAACAAACAGTTGTAAAATTGATGTATATCTTTTATTAAAGGAGTTATCGTTTTTCTTAGTGTTCCCAGGAAATACGGATACCAATGAATGTAAAATAAAATCCAATAGAAAAAGATTGATACCAACTGTGGTTGGGGTGTGTTTATTAAAATCGAACAGTATAGGGAATCTATAACTATTCAACATTGGTACAAGGATGGGTATAATTTCGGGATTATTAAAATGTAAACTATTGAAAAGATAAAACATTGTATAACCAAAAGTTAAAGTTTTAACAATACTTAGTAAACTAGAAACAAATTTATTCTCACCAAGAGATGAATCCACTAGAGATGTTGAAGTATTTAATGTATTTTGTGGGGTTAATTGTCTATAAACATCGACTCCGAAATCATCCTGATTTTCTGTATCAATGGTATTTCTTCCTCCGTAGAACGAATATAGAGGTGGTTCTGTAAGCTGTGATGTCGAAGATTGATTTTCTGTATTTAAATATAATCCAGAGTCGTGCGATTTGTGATTCATTTGAGCTGTTCTTAATAACAATAGCATAAAACAGAACTGTAATCATGTTAGAAAGGAGATACGAGTTTTAATTTTTAATTTCCGCCTCTCTCTTACTTTCATGTTGAGAAATGTATTATTCCCAAAGAGGAATTGTTATGGGTGAGGGACGTGTCGGTTTTGAGGAAAGAACATATCACAAAGCAATTACAACGAATACCATATATAAACACAACGAAAGCCATGGTGGATGTCTACACTACTGCATATTCCCAGGTGGCCGTCTATGAGAGCGTAGTAAATGGCTTTCAGCTTATGCGACGCTGTGACGATGACTGGGTCAATGCCACTCAAATTATGAAGATTGCTGGTTTTGGAAAACCACAGAGAACACGAGCTCTGGAAAGAGAAGTCCACAAATTGGTCCATAGAAAGGTTCAGGGTGGTCATGGGAAGTTTCAGGGGACATGGGTTCCACTTGAGGTTGCTAAGGAATTGGCAATTCGTCATAATATTCCAAAAGATCAACTGGATGTTTTATACTATAATGCTGAATCAGACCCTCCTGTGCCTCCAAAAGATAGTAAAATTGTCAAACAATTGATTTCTAATAGCTCATTGAAGGTAGCTGAAAGGAAGCGTCCTTTAAAAATTGATATGAAATCTTCCAATGGTTCTGGATCTAGAAATTCCAATACTAAATTGACTTCTCCACAAAAATCTGAGAGAGATGCTAACATATTTATGGAAACTGCACAGCCTCAAGACGAACTGCCTCTATCGTATTCAGCTAAAAGATCAGTAATGTCAACACCAATTAATAATAAATTAAGCATGCCACCAACCTTTGGAATGTTTGATGCAAGAAAAAATAAATTACATTCAAAATCAAAATCAGTTTCTTATATACCCTCTCAATTACCAGAATTGACCACTCCAAGACCAAATGCAACATTCTCATCATCAAACCCCTCATCTGCAGTCCATAATATATCGTATTACCATCAACCTGAACAACCCCACCAGTTTGAAATTCAACAAGAGTTACGAATGCTTCAGAAAAAACAACAGCAACAACAGCTACAGCAACAACAACAACAACAACAACAACAACAACATGCACATCATCCCCAATATCATCAAAATTTAGTTAATTTATCCCAATCAAGTATATCACACAATGACTCCACATCACAATATTTTCTCAATAACTCTAATGGTAATTTGAATATGCATAATTTAAGTATGGCTTCAATACCTGATGGCTTAGCAGATGATTCCAACAATTCAATGTCATTTCAGAATACTTCTCAATTATCGTTTGATTCAGGTTTAACACAAAACAGTCAGAACAACTTACATCCGAGGTATCATCAATATACAAATTTGAATGATAATGCTTTGAAACCTCCTTTTACACATTATCGTCAAATAAATCACAATTCTCAACCTTTAATGCAATTACAACAACAACAACAACAACCACATTCAGCTCCCACTGTTTCAAATTATCCAAATGTATTTGAAACTCCAACTCAGATGTATAGACATCAGAGACATCATTCCAGTCCACATATAATTAATCAAACTAACCATCATATAGAAATGCCTATATCGAACAATAACCTAAATAATAACATTAGTGACAATAATATTGATCAGAATAATGAGATTAATAACGAGATTAATAATGAGGTTAATAATGATGAATTTTATACAGATCAATTAATCGGGTTTTTTGCTAAGAACGAACCGGTGCCCGAATTTTTATTTAATCCACCTAATGATTTTAATATAAATTTACCAATTGATGATGAAGGTCACACTCCATTACATTGGGCATCCGCATTAGCAGTTGTTGATATAATAAAATTGTTGATTGAACAAAATGCTGATCCTTTAAGTCTCAATAATAATGCTATGAATCCACTAACCAAACTTATACATTATAATAATGCGTTTAATATGATGAACTTCAATTTAATTTTACCATTACTAAAAGACTGTGTTGTTGTCCCTGATGGTAATAACCGTACGCCACTTCATTACCTAATGGAGTTATCAAATGCAGAAAATAAAGAGGAATCATCACATTATTATTTTGATGAGATTATACTATTTATAAAATTGCAACAAAAGGAGGCGGAAAAATTAAATAAAACTAACAATACAACTATTAGACAAATTTTACCGTTATTAATAAATCATGAAGATTTAAATGGCGAAACTGCATTACATTTAGCAATTAAAGAAAATTCCCATGATTTTATAATTAAATTGATTAAAAATGGTGCTGATATCACAAAAGTTGGCTTGAATAACTTACCTCCGGAGATTTTAAAACAGCTCCCATTATTTGACGACAGAAATGAATATAACGATAATGTTTTATTGCCATTTACACCAAATCACATTGGAAATGATTATAATAATGTTACAACGAATGGACTCAACCAGCATAATCCAAATATTCAAGTTGATGATAAAAATCCATTTTTAGTTCAAAAATCTGATTCTCTTATCAACAATAACAGCACAATTGATTACGATTTGAATAAAGGGACACCTCAAACAATTATACTACAAAGAACACCAGAATCAATATCTGAAAGTCATGAAGATAAAGAAAATATGTTTCACAATTTAATCAATAATGAAATTGAAAACTCAAAATTACTATTACCCAATTTAACATCAACCCCAGCTGTTAAAATGGATATTGATCAATCAATCCCAATCCCTTATGATAAAAACATTGAGGAAAATATTGAAGAATTATTGAAAATTTCACCATCTAAAATTGAAAATGGTGAATTAGACGCTTTTGTAAAATCCTTCCCCGGTTTAATCTCACAATTAAAAAATACACTACTTAGTAAAGATGATGATCTAAAGCATAATATTGAAACAATTAATAAGCTGAACCATGAAATCAAAACAATTTCAAACAAAAACTCTAAATTTTTGAAGAAAATATCAAAAATTTCAGATACAATTTCCAATGGTAAGGTTAATTCAAATGTAAGTACAAATGCTTTGAAATTTGCAAGCTCCAATAATGAAAGTATCAATAATTTTATAAATTTAAATATTGCAAAAGTCAACAATTCAATACACGAAAAGCTTAATCATTTACATCAAATATATGAGAGATCTCAAGCGCTAGAAGTTGCAAAATTGGTGAAAGATGAAGAATCTACAATACTAGCAAACCCAAAAATAAATCAAAATAAACTTGAACTTGCCATTAAACTTACATTATTGCAAATTAAACGTCGAAAAATTATACAACAAACTTTAGAATCATACCTTGATAAAAGTAGTTATAATGATGATTTCCATTTTGATGAAAGTGCAGTTGATGTTAATGCACCAAATGATTCAGTTGATGATTATCGTATGATGAAGTCAAAGATTACTGTGTATAAAAAATTAATTTCCAAAATTTGTGGACTACCTCAAGACGATATCAATAATGATTTATTAAACGAAATTGAAAAAATGTTGACATAAAGAAATCATCCTTTTTTTACAAAAAAAAGTATAGATATTATCTTTTGTTTCATTCGTTTTGTTTTATTTCTTTCCATTTCAATTCTGTCATCAGTATACCTTTTTACACTTTATACTCCTTTTTCCTGTCCTTTTATAGACATTTAATTATATCCATTTTATATAGAATACGCTCTTAAAATGTTTTTCCATAAAATGACAAAATTAATCGGTAGATACGAAAATATAAATGTTCTATATAAGCAAGTAATAATAAATAATAATAAATAAGACAAAAAACGATTCTAATTATTCTATTCTTCAGATAGATCAACACCACCAATTGCCCAAATTTCAGCTTCATCTTCAAATTGATCTGAAAACATTGTTTCCTTATCACCACCAGCAGAAATACGTTCTCTTTCAACGTTCGCTAATCTAGTTGCAACTCTCTTAACATATTCAGTAATAGATCTTAATTGTAAAACACTACCTGATGCAGTATTGACAGTGCCTGCATTGTTTAATGAGGAAACCCATTTATTAAAGTTCTCATTAGAGTCATCATCAACTAAATTCAAAATTGCTAAAATCGCCTTTTCCCCCGCAAGTTTGACAGGTAAAATTGGGTCACGAACACATGCAAAAACTGATGGAATCAATAAATCAAAGTTAGGAATAACACTTGAATCATATTGGTATCTACAAATTGTTCTGGCGACGACTAACGATAATCTTCTTGTATCATTTGAATTCGAGCTAGGTGCATTCATTGAAATACATAATTCGTTGACCAATTCACGAACAGGAATATCTTCAGGATTTCCAACTTTATCAAGTGATAATAAGAATTTACCAATTGCAATTGTTGAGTTATCAGTAACATAAGATTGAGTCGATTTTGAAGCTTTGATAATGAATTCACTAATTTCACTAGATAAACCACAGTTTAATACAGCCTGTGCATTATCCTTCAAGAATGCATTTAATGTTAAGATTGCAAATCTTGATGAGTTTTCATCATCTAAATTAACTGAAATAATTTTATTCTTTAACATATTGCTTAATTCAGTTGTAGTTAAAATTTTTGATAATGCACCGACTAAACGAGCATATGCAACTGCAGCACCAACACCAGCTTCTTGATTGAACATTTCTTGTTCAACTAAAGTCATAACACCATTTTTACTTGCTTCATTCATCTTTGAACCAGCTTTATCAACAACTTCTAACAAGGCCTTTAATATTGCTGTTTTAATTGCAATGTTACTTGCATCAATTGCTTTTGCATTATTTAATAGTTCAGTAACAAGTGGATCAACCTTTGGTTGATATTTAATTAATGTACCTAAAGCCTTGGCAGCTCTAGTTCTCAATAATTCATTGGATGGATCACTTAAGGATTTAATGAATGTACGTTGTAATTGCGGAATAAATGGGAATAAAAATTGTGGAATCTTTGAAAATAATTTATTCAATGCTAACAAAATTGCACTCTTAATATCACTGTTAAATCTTTCACCAATAACTCTGATTAATGGACCAACAATAAGAGTAACAAATGGTTTTAAGCCAGCAGCTGGTGTATGGTCAATAACAATGGAAATACCGTTTGCTGAAACTTCTCTTTGTAATGGATTACCATACATCAAACCATGTAAGAAAACTGGTAAAATGCAACCTGGACCTCTTGGTAATGTAAATGCATAAATATCCTTGGAATCTGATTGAATGTAAGATAATGTTTGTTGAACTGGAATAACCAATTTTTCTAACATTTGCTTGGATTGTTTCTTAATTAAAATGGATAACGTTTCGAATGATTTCTTTGCAAGCCCTTCATCCTTATCATTTAATAAGTAGATACATTGGATGACAATATCTTCAGTGTAAATATGGTAATCAAGAGTTGACTCCTTAAAGAATTCTGGTAAAACATCAAAAATGATGTTCTTCTTCTTGATGTCTTCATGTTTCATTAATGATAAGATTTGTTGTAGCAATGGATGGCAACCTTCATCAGAATCAACTGAAAGCAGGGTACAAGTTAATGCAGAATACAATTCTTCTTTATCACCCAAATCATTAGCAATACCATCGACAAGAGCATTAATAATAGTTGATAAACGTTTGTATAATGCATGACCAGCAGCTTGAGCTAATGCACCAATTGCACGACCATTGATTGGTGGTATTAATAAAGATGGAATTAGAATTGGGAAAATGACATCTGATTTAGTTGACATAATTTCTTGTAATGCACAAAGAGCATCTTCTGAGCCATCTGAACTATTCAACATTTCAAGTAATTGTGGAATAACCTCGTCAACAGCGGAACTACCAATAGATTCTTGTAATGAGTCAAAAGCTTGAGCTGCGGCTTCTCTGACACTTGGAATTGGATCAACTAATGCTTCCTTAACAATACTGACAAAAATATCTTGGTGTTCGATAACATTATCAGTTGCAGTAGATGTAATAATTTCATAGATTGCAATACAAATACCTTGCTTAGCATCAGAATCACTACTAACCATTGTTTCTTTTAATGTTGGAAGAATTTGGCCTAATGCGTTACCGCCAACACGTCTAATCATATCACCCAAAGTTGCCGCAACAGTACTTCTTTGAAGATCATCTGGAGAAGCTAAACGACGGACAATAATTTGAAGAAGTGTTGGCATTATCTCCTTAAGAGTTTTAGGAGTATTTGCAACTAACGCTTTCCAGATATTTGATGCAGTCGCTCTAACACCACCTGAAACATCTGATCTACAAACAAATAATGCAGATAGAATATTATTTCTCCTGTCATCACCTAAAACTTCATGGAATGCCTTAGCAACGTTTTTGGATAATGAAACATCATCAGCTAATTCCTGCTTACCACTAATACCAGAAATCTTAAACAATAATTCACCGGTTAATTCAACAGAAGATAATCTAATACGTGCATTGTAATCAGATAAACCCTTTTCTAATTCAGGTAATAATAAATCAACAGCCTTTTTCGCATAATTGTTAACAATTAAACGACCAGTACGTAATGACACATCTCTAATTTCTTCAATTGAATCAGCTAAACCAGATAAAATTGGTGGAATTGTCTTTGATAAGTATGGAGCAAATTGAGAACCAAAACAAACAGGTAAGAATAATAATAATGGCATGAAACCTTCACGGACAAACGCTTTGGTAGATGTGGTACCAGTAATAATAATTGGTAACATTTCCTCTAATTTGGAAATACCAAGACCGCTAATAATTTCAGCCAATGCTTGTGCAGAACCTAATCTATTACCTGGTTTTTCTTCATCTTGTAAGGCAGCTAATAAATTGGAGATTAAACCTGGGAATTTTTCTTCACCTAATTTCTCAACTAAAGAACCTAAAGCACGGGCAGCAGTAGCACGAGTTTGTGGAACTGGATCAACAACCGCTTCGTTTAATTCAAAGATAAGTTGTGATAAGTATGGCATTAAATCATGAGTATCGACGAGAATAGCCATATTACCAACAATTTGACATGCTTTCTTTTTAACGTTGGCTGATCTATCTTGCATACCTCTATTAATAACACGGATAATCAAAGCCAATGAAGGACCATCAATATAATGAACGAATTGAGTTGTGATTAATGAGTCTAATGCATCATTGGTGTATTTTGTTGGATCACCAATTGCCCTTAACAAAATTGGAACCAATTCTTGAATTTCTGGGTTTCTAATAACTTCACCGAATTTCTTTAATGCAGCATCGGCAGCCTTTCTGACTTCTTTATGAGTATCATTTAAAACACCAACAATTTCTGGAACAATATTTGGTAATGAAGATGATAATTGAGCTGGATCTAAATAAGCCATAGAACCAAGTAATTCAACAGAACCTTTCTTTGTTCTCCAAGCAAAATCATCAAGATTATTAATTGCAAGAGGAATCATTTTCTTGATACCATAACTAGTGGTGTTCTTCATAATAACTCTTGCTGCATAATCAGTGGCTTCTCTAACTTCAGCAGATGAATCACCGAAACTCTTTAAAACAATAGGTAAAATTTCAATAACATAAGGTTCAAATAATGGACCAAAAGATTGAGAAATACATTCAAATGCAAATAAAACAGATTCTCTCTTCTGTGTGTCTTTCTTATCATCTGATGCTTCTGTTAAATTTCTGATGATATCATATTCACATAATGCTTTTATACCGACACCTTTAGCTAAACCTGCAATACCATAAGCGGCACCTCTTCTAACAGCTAATGATTTGTTTGAAAATAATTTTTCAAAAAGGTTGTCAATATAGGTAACCAATCTAAATTGGATAAATGGTACCAATGGAGAAATACATTCAGAAACTGCATATTGAACGTCTTCAGATGGTGTATCCAAAGATTCCAATAACCTTGTAACAATTGATTCAATTCTATTATCAGACTTATCTAAATGACGTGCAAGACTACCGTATAAAATAATAACAGATTCTTTAACCAAGTCTTGAATTTTAGATTTTTCATCTTTTTCACTTAAACAATTTTCAAAAATTGAAATTAAAATTTCAACATTATTTTTACCATTATGTTCAATAATTTTTAAGCCAGCATCTTGTAATTCAGATCTGACGATTAATTCTTTATCACCAAGTGTTCTTTCTTCAATTAAAAATTTAAAGAGTTTTGAAACTTCATTAGTTTCTATAAACATGGAAGCTAAGTGTGCAATAGTTAGAGCAACACCACTACGTTGCTCCCAACGGTCCTTTCGATTGGTTGAATTTTTGATAACTAAACCAAATTCATCCAATTCTACTTCTGGTGGTTTGGACATAACTCTAAATAATTCTAATAACTCACCTAAAGTTGATGAAAATAATTCTTGCGAATCAAGTTGAATAACGGAAGCAGCAAGTGATTTAGCAATTGATAATCTAATACCGTTATCTGGGTTACCCAAGTATGGAATTAATTTAGATGGAACATAGGGAGTAAGGTCAAATCCAGATTCAGCCCAAATGATTTCTGCAACTTCTTTATTATTAGTGACATTATCAAAACAAGAAATCCAAAGCTCTTCATTGAATTCTAATTCAGTCAGATCAAATTCTTGATCCAAAGCTTCTAAAATTGTTGATCTAACAAAAACGTTTGCATTAATTAAAGATTTAAGAATAATGTGTAAATCAGATTCTGAAATGTTGAGCGAAATGTTTTGACATAATGAAACAAAACATTCTTTTGCGTTCTTTGCCTTTGATGGTAACGCTAATAATTCGATTAAGTTCGTAATGAGTGATGTTCTTGGAATTGTACTATCTTCAAACAAATCAGAATTAGAGGAAATAATTTCCAGCGCTAATGTCAATTGTTCTTCTTCAGGAGCATCTTCTGAAAATTCAGTATTAACTTTAACAACCTTCTTACCATTTCTAATAATGTAACTTTTACCATTTTCAATAACCTTAACTAATAGCGGTAAAACATACATTAAAGTTAAATTATTGAATAATGATTTATCAGAACACAACTTCAAACTAAATAACTGTGATGCTAATAATTCATCCAATGGCTTACCAGTGTATTCAGCAGGAATAGATTCAACAGAATGCAATCTTAAAGTTGATGAACCAACATATTTCATACTGGAAGTACCTGATAATGAATCTGATGAAACAACCTCAGATAAGGTTAAGAAACATTCAGATGCTAAAGAACCAGTCAGTTGAATTGCTGCCTTTGAATGAAGTAATTCTAAAAGGTTGGAAATCGCAACAGGGAACCAGATATTAGTACCATTATCAACAGATTTTGCTTGTTTAGAAAGACAAATAATAATTTCTAAACCACGACGAAGTTTTAAATATTGTTGATTGATTGAATCTCTGATAGTCTTCTCTAAAGCTAATTGATTACTAACCTTTTCTTGTTCTTCTTTTGTTAATGTCTTTGTAATTTTCTTCTTCGCTTCTAACTCTTTACGGACGCTTTGTTCCCATTTCAAAGTTTCAGAATCTTTAGACTTAGAAATATTAACAGGAGTCTTGGATTCCAAAACATCAATCACCATTTCACCATCCTTGCCTCTCCAAATGTTTAATTTGTCACCATCAAGGTCTAAATGTGAAACAATTGACAAATCGTTCTGTACAATTTCTGATAATAACGGAACGATAGAAGCTGGGGAGAAGAATGAAATAATTGAGGTTGTTGAACATGCAGCATCAAAAACACCGTTCTTCAAGATGTCTTCAAATGGATCTGATAAAATTGATGCAATTCTATTGACAATATCCTTGCTATATTTAGAAACAATAGCACCTGGATCTGCGTGACATTTTTGACATAAACTTACCCAACCATTGACAATTTTCTTTAAGATTGTGTGTTCAAAAGGAATTAATAAATCAACTAGTTGGAATTCTAAAATTGAATTATCAATGTTTTCAAATTGATGAAGAGTTGAAGAAATTGTTTGTAATAAATACTTAAAATCATAATTCAAATCAGCATTATATTCAACTGGAGTAGTTAATAAGTTAATTGCACTAGTCAATGAAGAACCGATGACCTTTTGGTTTATTTCGTAATATTTAAAGAGTAACTTATTAGCCAACAGTCTTGCTTTTGGAGTGAAATTTCTTGAAACAGTTGCATATAAGATTGCTGAACCAAATAATTCAGAAACTTCACTCAAATGTCGAGATAATGAAAATAATGATCTAACATACCATTCTTGTGATTCTTCGGTTGATAATTTGATGATAATTTTTAAATTTGTAAAACATGACATCTTTGATTCAGTTTCTTCGATTGACTTTTCAACAACATTGAATTCTTTTAATTTACTCTTTAGCTCTATATCTTCGTAAGATTCGGTTAATTGAAATAATGTTGCAATCGATGAGTAACCTGCTGATATTAGTTTATTATTGATACTTGGTAAAGGAGAGGACATACATTCATCAAAAGTTTTTAACAAAGAATCAGTAATACCTGAGTTGAATAATTCAATGACTTCCTTTTCATTTTCAATTGATAATTTTGAATTTAAAATTGATCTACTAAATGATGTTGTCCATGTAGTTCTAATAGGTAGTTTCTTTTCTTTTAAACCATTATTTAATAGTTCAATGATTTTAGGCTTTGATTCAAATTCATTTTTAGTATTAATTAGGTAAACAAAACGTGCCAGTAAGATATTTAGTAATTGTGATAAGACAATTTCATTGCTTTCCTTGGTGACATAAGGAATAATTAATTCTAAGATTTTCCTTGAAGCGTATACTAAGGAAACTGGAATTGAATTGAAAATGTCAAAAACAAGACTTTTTTGATCGACTGCAGATGATGATAAACCTTTAAGAACCTTGAATGATTCATCAATATATAGAAGATAAGATTCACCATCTTTAGCAATTCCATTTTCAGAAAGAATTATTGACAAAACTTTTGATGCACCGTTTCTAACTGATTCCTTTGATGCTTTCAATGATGAAAATAATTGGGTAAAAAATTTAGTTTTTGAAAGCACAGGGATAATATCAATTAGCTCGTAGTTTAAAGATTTAAAAATAGATGGAGAAAAAATCGCAAATGTTAATTCTGAATTTCTTAATGATGATTTTTCTAAACCTGGAATTAATTTTGATTCAAATGATTCAGTTGATAAAAATAAATTGATAAAATTACCAAATAATTTTAAGGATAATTGGTTTGGATTGATTTTTGTTGCTAAACTATATTTAACAAAGAAATCAACAATCACTGATTCTTTTTCTTTTAAGTTTTCAAATGCTGGTTTATTAGATTTGGATGATAATGATAATAAACCAATGATTGAGAGGACACCAGAAATTGGTAATTTTTCAATACAAATATAGTCAACTAAATTCGAAACTAAATCACAATTGTTATTTAGCAGTTTAGAAAAGAATGACACAATGTCGTATTGAAATGATGAAATGGCTCTTAAATGATGTTTATCAACATTTTCAATTTCCGTGTATTCGGAAACTATTGAAACCAAATTGACTAAGGTGGTGATTGAGACTTTCAGTAATGATTGAAAATAGTCTTTATCTTTGACAAGTTGAGTAACATAGGAATTCCATGAAATCAAAACTAGTAAATCTCTTACTGCAATTGGTTTAGTTGATTGTTTTGCAATATAAGCCAAAATAGTTTTTGAATACTTTTCTGCATCAAGCTTAATAAAATTTGTAAAAGATTGTAAAATTAATTTATTAAATTTAGATTCAAATGGGTATCTTGAATATGTTGATAAAATTGCAGATAAAATTAAATCTTTTTGAGTTGATTCTAACTTTTCGTTTTCTTCATTTAATACAGTATTTAATTTAAATAATGAAATATTCAGTTGATTTGTTGATGATGATTTTAATTGGTCCAACAAAGGAAGGATTTCTTGTGACCATTTACTGCTCGCATCAGATCCTTCAGCCATTTTAAAATTAGTTTTGATTGTATACTAATTAAAATATTTGTTAGCTTTTATGGGACAATTCAACGGTAGTTTATATCAAATGGAATCTCAAGAAAACCTCTTCGAACTGAACAATTTCGACGTTCGCATGAAAAAAATTTGAAAAATGTAAAAATTGAAAAAAGAGAAAAAAAATAAACTTTACCAGTCAGATTATGAACTTGAAAATAATACAATTTTTTCTACACAAGAAAAAGTCTATAAAGCTAGAAACCATGCCAGGAGAACGGTAAAAATCATTAAAATAAATAAGGGTAAATAAAATAAAATACGAACTGTGATGTAGGTTTAAGCGCTATGAAAAAAATAGGCCAAATTTTATTACAGTAAAACTATGCAATCCAGAACCAAATTCTTTGTATAAAATTCTTTGGAACAGGTGCAACATAATTTCTAGTCTCTTCTTCGATTTCTTTTAAGCCTGTAACACAATCAATTTCTTCAGGTGGTGCAAAGCCTTTCCAATTTCTTGTCCAGACAGCATGGCAAACGTAAACAAACAAGACAATTGGTAAAGTAACGTATGCCGCAACAAAATCACTACCGTTAAAATCAAAGAAAACTGCATAACCGTTAGTTAATGCAACAACTGAAAAGAAGCAAAGACAAGCCCATGCACCGAATTTTTGAATTGGCGGTCTATAAGTGACTCTGTCATCTAGTCGATGGTAACTAATTGCTTTTCTATATCTGATATAAGTAATTGAAACGATGATCCAGTCAATAAAACCTGAAACGGTTGAAATATTTGAAAACCAAGTAAATGCAACACTTGAAGAATCGGAAACATTTAAATAAGCTAGTAAAGTAATTGCGGATGAACAACCAACACAGATATAAGGAACACCAAATCTGTTAACTCTACCAAAAACCTTTGGAATGTCACCTCTGACAGCCATTGAAAATAATGTTCTTGATGAAGCATATAAAAATGAATTACCAGCAGAGTAAGCTGAAGTTAAAATTGCTGCATTAATGATATGATTTAAAACTGGAATACCTGCATTTTGAATACCAATAACAAAAGGTGAAGCAGCTGCATTTGATGCACCACTACTAATTGCACTCATTAATCTTGGACTGTTTGATGCAACAATGCAACCAATAACTAGAACACCACAAATATAGAAGAAAAATAATCTGTAGATAAATCTATCAGCAGCTTTTGGTAAGTTGATTCTTGGGGCTTCAGCTTCAGCTGCACAAATTGTAATTAATTCAGGTGATAAAATAAATGCAAAGGCGGATTTGATAATTGAACTCCAACACGCTAAAAACTTACCTGTATTACCACCAGTTAAATGTTCAACAAAGGCACCTGGATCTTTCCAATAGTGGAAACCCAAAACACCATGAGATGCAGGAGCACCACCAAAGAAAATGACAATACCAACAATAATTAGACCAATAATAGTTACAAGTTTAATGGAAGCAATCCAAAATTCGATTTCACCAAACACTTTAACAGCACAAAAATTTAAACTGACAATTGAAACCCAAAAAATTGAGATCCAAATTGCAACATTTAAATCAGTCCAATATTGAATAACAAAAGCAGCAGCTGAAATTTCAGCTGGAGTTAAAAGTGCTTGTGCATAAAAAAGATTTAAGCCTGCAGCAAAGGCTAAGGATTTATTACCAGTATAACGTTCACATAAAGCATAAGGGGTCGATTTACCGGGGATTGGCAGATATGTAACCATTTCAGCTAATTGATTCATGATAGACCAAACAAAGAAACACAATACAAGATAACCAACTAATAAACCAGCAGGACCAGCTACTGAAAGTGCAGCACCTGAACCAACGAATAAACCAGTACCGATTGCACCGGCCAATGAAATAAATTGGACGTGTCTTGAGCTTAAACCACGTTTTAATTCACCAACTCCATTATCTTCAGGATCATAGCCTAGTTTTTCCACGTCGGCATGAGAACAAATATCATAATGTGGAGACATTCCAGTTTTCATTGAGAATGAAGTCTCCAGTTCAACAGAAGTATTGTCAGCTGGATAACTTTGAACATGAAGTTCCTGTTTTTTGTCACTCTTAAAATAGTTACGCATTTGGTGTTGATAGATGGGTATTAAAACAAAATAAAAGTATCAAAGGGGAAAAGGAAAAAAAAAGAAACAATAGAAGTGCAAATAAAAGAAAGGGGGAGATGGTGGATTTAAATAAGATTCCACAGCTGGGTAGTGGGGTAGATAACAAAACAACAGAGTAGATCTTCGTCGGTAAATGCAAAAAATTACCCTTTTTAACTGAATGGCTGAACGGATCAAAAAAAAAGTTGGTTCTTATCTCTGAGTCAGGATTGACCAGCACAAACTGATTTAGATGAATTTTCAAAGAAGTCACGCCTATTCTGTAACCACATATTTGTGGGATCGAGAGTACCTTCATCTTGCTCGATCCTTTGACGTTTTTTGCTGTCAAACTGAAGGAAACAAACCAAGATGATGGTTGACTGTACATGGTTCAACTGAGGAGTTCTGAACAGGCGATACATCCTTTTCCCCACAGCATGTAGCAGTGATCCCCCAACTCCGCAGCGTCTACCCGTGTACTATTAACCTAGTGGCCCACTGCTCCAGCCCAAAGGAAAAGTTGGTAGGTAATAGCGGTAATTACGGTAACGGCATTACGGCTTTCGCCAAGGCTTTATTTTTTCTATGTTGTCCGCTCTTCTGCGTGAAAAGTTTTTCTTTCACGTTTCTCATCGATGCCATTTAACGGTTTTACTTTTTTCTAGAGGCACATTAACATGGCATTGCGGTGTGTCTGGCCCTTGCAGGCTCCAACATGCAACAACTGATCACTCGGAGGGGTAGGTAAAACTGAGAAAACATAACCCTCTTGACCGAGTTCCCTTCTTGCACCTCGGTTAAGACCTCGGTTAAAGACCATCATATTTACTATTGTATGTTGTGATACGATTATATGACGTATAAAGAATTGCCAATATTGTAAACTTCTAGCGATTCTTAGTGAAGCTCGCCAACAGTTGCCACGTTTCACCGCTCTTCTTGCTTGCTGATGCACACTATGACTATGAGAGAAATCAATGTAATCCACCATTGTAGTTATTGAACATTTATCAGGGTCTTGGGCGGTCAAAAGGTTTTGTTTGGTCTTTGTCTAACTGCATTGGTAATGGAAATTATCTCAGCGCAAATCAACCATCAAAAAGGGTAACTGCGTTCCTTGCCAAGTGGATACACCAAAATGGCATCGCGGTTGTCTGAGTCGTTTGCATTAACATTAGCAGTATTTTACATTTTGTTTATGTTTATGTTTATGTTTATGTTTATGTTTAGTTTTTGCTTTTGCTTTTGCCTTTTTATGTTCTGAGCAATTAAATGTTATCAGCTAACATTAAACAGTGGTCAGTAACATGATATGAAAAGTTCCTATTTATTCAGAACCAAACCAAGTCCACCACGGCTTCCTAAAACGGAAACTAATGAGGTCTCGCGAATTTCACAGCATGTTCGATTTTCCCATATCGCAATCAATAAGATCTAGCTATATAGCTTGACTAACAGAGTAGCCTTAGCTATTTTATATCTTCCCCCAAAACCAATCATGTTTGCTCTTGCTTCCCAAAATATAGAGCACGCAAACAAGAAAGGGAAACATAGCTTTCAATGGCTTTACACAGCATCATATGTCCTTATACTGATAGCGCTGTTAACCCTAGGTTCAGTATTGCCGATTGATTTTATTGTTCAGAGTAAAAATAATAATTCACATTTAGCAACAAATACGGTTATTATCTTGGTTGTTATTGCTGTGTTCATTGTGTTTTCCGTTTTAATTCATACGATTAGATTATTTTATAATAAAATGTTAATCCAAGATATTCCAAAACCTTATATACCCATTACTGAAAACGATATTGGTAAAACTGCAAGCAATAACATCAAGTTTGAAATGATAAGATGTGAAAAGATTAAAACACTAGCAAATCCTAAAGGCAATATAAAACATCCAGGATTATATCATTCAACTAATAATAATAATAATCATAATAATCATAATAAAAGTGATGATAGTGATAATTTTTCAGACAATTTACCAGATAATTTAATTTATGAAAACGTGATTAAGGTTATAGGTCAAGAATTAAAATATAGCAATTCAATTACAATAAGCAATACTAAGTCTTTGAAATTTGATAATCACTATTCGTTAAGGGAATTAATTAATGCGAATAATGATGAAAAAATCGAAAATTTTTTATGCTTATACGAAAAATTAAGATTCAGTGGTGAATCAATAACTTGTCAAGAATTCAAACAATTTTTAAAAGGTTGGAACTACGTTCGAAATAAGATAAGTTAAATTAATTAAGTAAATAAATGAATGAATGTATCCCCTTTTTGACATTTCGTGGAAATCTTAAAACATCCAAAAAACTTCCTATATGGGGAAAACTAGACACTTGTTCGATATTATAGGAGGTTAAAATATAATTACTTTTTAGTAAATGGCAATGAGAAAACATGGAAGAAATCGTTAGCTCATCGTGGCAAATACCTCCATTTGGTGTCTTCTTTTTGATTGTAAAAGGAAGATTCTATTATGGAGGTAATTCATTACAAAAGAGCGAAATGAGTTGCTTTTATAGCAAAAAGAGAAAACTGGGAAAGGCTACTTTTTCTCAATCCTCACTTACGTGAGGGTTTCTTTTTTTTTTATTACGTATTAGGCAGTCATGTATAACTTATAAAGCCTCTGGTTCAATGACATCCTTGGAATGGTCCATTGGTTGATTGTAACCTTGATAATCTAAGTGACCAACATTACTACCAATGTAATAGAATTTACTTCTATCATAAGGAGTTAATTCTAAACCTTGCTTCAGTCTATGAACTAAGTCAGGATTTGAAGTGAAATCACGACCAACAGCCATTAATGTATGATCATCCTTGTTAATAACATTTGTTAATCTTTCAAAGTTACATTTATCTAAATAACCACCAGCCCTAAGCAGCTTACCCTTTCAGATTAAATCAGGTCATGAAAAATCATTAAAAGCACCTTCTGGATTATCGTACATACGGGAAACCCTTGGTTCAACAAGTGAAATATAAGCTAATCTATCACCATTTTTAGCCCTCTTTTCCAATTCACTCAGAACGTAACCCTAAGTGATAATTGGGTTGAGGAACCTTGTTCGTGGATAGAATCAACAATTGGCTTGAATGCGTTGACCTGTTCTTGGGTTTTAATCGTTGGACCACGTTCGTAAAGACCAAACTCTGGGGCTGGAATGTTGCTTCAACAATTAGGAAACCACCGTTATCTTTTGCACTGGCTCTGTAATATTCTAACATAGAATCGGTTGCAGCATAGTCAACGGGGTTTCTGAATCTGGTAGTTGGAGCGTCAACTAAACGGTTATCTAGAGAAACTGGTCCGAGTTTAATTGGCTTGAAAAGATTAGATGATGCTAAATCAGGCATGATAAGGAACTGTGTTTCTGCGAGTTTTAATTCGTTTAAATCGGTTATACTTTTCGGACTTCTTGGAAGTTTTGTTGTCGTGTAAAGATCTGACAATATAATACAAGCAGGAGTAGATAATGGAAAAAATGGTGAAAACGTGGATAATTTACGGTCATGAGAAAAAGAAAAGAAGAAATACCGTACATTAATGGTCGCTTTGCTAGTGCTGGGTCGCCGCCAATAAAAGCTGGCCACAAAGACAGAGAAAGGAAATGTCCGAAAAACCATATCCTCTCCTCTCTTCTCCTCTCTGCAGCAAACAACAACAAACCCTCCGCTGCCGCCCCATCTGCGGCTGGGCCCTGCACGAAAAACAAGTGCAAAATGCAAAATGCGCCCAGCAAAAAGAGCTCCTTCCCAATCCGGCCACTTTCCCTTTTGGTCGAAAATCGACTCCTGGTCCATCTGCTTTTTCCAATTGGCACCACTTTGTTACCTCCTCCAAGGTTTAGCGTCACGTCCTCCCCACTGTATCTCTGGTTGTTCACATCGCAGATCCTCTCTCCATGGCCAGCTATACTCCCGAACGGAACTACATTCCTGCGTCTTCGAACGAGACTTCTCCCCTGTCAAATGAGGATCTCATTGCTCAGAAAATCCTGAAAAGGGTGGAAATTGCTAAAATGACGAGACAGCTCAAAGAGAAACTGTATAAGGCTGGTCAAAAGGTACGTGATCAAAACCAATCACACTCTCAATCCCAAAACCCATCGCTTCAACATTCAGGATACCCAGATCTGCAGTCGAACCATCTCAATTCATCCAATTCCTCTTCTCAAACAAGCTCCCCTTCCAAAAGTCTAAGTGAAGACGTGACGAATAACATAACTGCAACCGCAATTTCGAATATTCAAAATTCAAAATTACTTACACCAACCAAATCTGCAAATTCAACTTTTCAATTCGAAAATACAACTTTGCCACACTTAACACCCTCCATATCTCCATTAAAGAGAAAATCAGTTTCTTCAATTTACAGATCAACAACTTCATCAAGAAATTTATTATATGAAAATTTCAATGATGATGATAACGACAACTTGATTTCTCCCGTTAAGAGAATGAATAATGGTACTGGTGTAGGTTTGAATTCTTCTCCATTTAGTACCACTAGTCCATATCAATATACTAGAGGTTCACTGATTCAAACACCTCAATCGTTACCAAATTCTCAAAATTCCCAACATCAACAGAGTGTATCACAACCACCAAGAACTCCACCACAAAAACAGGTTGACATTTTTCAAAATTATCACAGACAAGCAATTAAAGATATTAAGCCATTTACCGAATTGGATCAGAATCAGACAGTTCCAAAGAAAAAAAATAAAAAAGGTGCAAATTCAAATTATAACACAGATTCAAATGATAATAATAATATTGAATTTGTTAATACAAATGTTCTATTGTCAACTCCAAAATCTGCTTCTTTTCATAAAACAAAAGAATTCACAACACCAAATAAAATTTCTGAAGATTTGGGTGCTGATCTATTAATATTTTTATCAAATTCTCCTGTAAGAAATTACACTGGTGGTAATCACAATAATAATGGTAATAGTAGCACCAGTTCAAGTAAAGAACAAAGAGAGTTGAACAAAATTTTGACAATTCCAACAACTCCAAAATCTTCAAATGCTAATCATATAAACATTACCGCATTAGAGTCAACGCCATTAAGAAATCAGTTCTTTAGTCCATCAATAATTAACACAAATACTCCTTCTTCTTCGTCAAATAACTTTTTACAACCTTTACTGGGCACACCAATTGGTATTAGTAGTGGTGGTAACACTAGTAATAGTATTAGTAATACCAATAGATTTCAAAACCCAGCTACTCCAAATAGACAATTGGGTAATAATCATGCTGTCAACATTAACAGAAATATAAACAGAACCCCTGGATTCAGCATGAGTGATTATATTAATTTCACACCATCTCCAAGAGTTACAAGAACCCCTGATTACGCAAGACACATGAATAATTATCCCAGGGAGTTCAGAGATGATGATAGAATTTAATCTCCGCTAACTGTGCTTTTCTACTCAGGTTTCTTCTCTACAGATTTTTTTTATTTACTTTATTTTCCCTTCCCCTCCGTCGTTTTCATTTCACATCCCCCCGAACCTTTTTATTATATTTATTCTTTCTATAACGCAATCTTTACAACCCAGAACCAACCTGCGGCTTATACGAAACATCTCTGTTTCCTCTTTGGGACAAAAATTGACAAAGTACACAAATTACGAGCAACGAGCAACGAGGAACGAGCAACGTCCCACCAGCGAAAGTCTGAAAATTGTCCTCTGTTAGTTCATAATTAGCACACTTTACAACACTCTGCATACTCTTTCTATATAGTCCAGTGTCCTCGTAAAACTTGACAACAGTGGCCACTGCGATAATTCAATCACCATGAGTAACCGAATTAGCTCTATCAGTTCTCATACGCAGCTATACACAGTTATCAAATCTTTCACTGCAAGATTACCCGATGAATTAACAATTAATGAAGGCGATTTAATCGATTTAATTAGTGATGATAGTGAATTCGATGATGGTTGGTATATGGGAAAGAATTTGACAACTAATCAAGTTGGTTTATATCCAAAGGTTTTCACCCAAGTAACTGTTGTCGAACCGTCAAATAACGATAATAATTCAACTACCATAGGTAGTAGGCCATCCCTCCTACGTTCAAGATCAAGAAGAACTCCACAAAACTCCCCACTTACTTCAAAGCCTTCAAATTCCTTCTTCGATGATTCAGATCCATCTTTAACAACATTTGATAAGTCTTCAAGCTCTATTAATGTGAATACATCGACAACTAACCCTGTTAATAGATATGTTAATGATATTGACCAAGCATTAAAAGAACTTAATATAAATGATTCATCATCAAACGATCAACTTAATCCAATTAACGTTGAAAATTGGACTCCAGAACAAGTGTGTGAATATTTTAGTAAAATTATAGATTATGAAACAGCACAAAAATTTATAATTCATAAAATTAATGGTAAAATTTTGTTGCAATTAGAATTACCATTATTAAAAGAGTTAGATATAAATTCATTTGGTACAAGATTCCAAATCTTTAAGGAAATTGAAAATTTAAGAATTACTTCAAAATCAAATGCTAATACTCCTGATATCAATGATCATGACTTTTATTTGACTTCAACAACAATAAATTCAACTGATTCTTCATTTAATCATAATAAAGTTTCTCAAGTTGATAGAATTTATTCAACAAGTTCCAGTGGAAATAATAGTAAGTATAACTTAAAGCAATATTCAAATATTAATGGTACTAATATCTTACCACGGTCTACACCATCTCCATTGCAATTCAATAATATCAATATTGATGTAAATGATTCAAGTATTGACCTACCAGATTTAGTTGAAATGAACAAAATAAGTTCGAATTCTAATGGAAATAAACTAGACGTTGACAGTCTATCAAATGAACAATTTGCATCACCAAGAAAAGCTCCAAAACCCCCACCATACCCAAGTCCAGTTTCTAATAATCCAACTAAGTTTGGCATTAGATCTCCAGAAAAGGATAATGTACTGCCAATTATTCCAAGATTATCACATCCAACACATTCTAATAGTCATAGTAGAAATTCTTCAATGGGTGGTGCTTCATCTATTTACGTTGACACTTCTCCAACTTCGTTTCCACGTAGACACTCAACTCTAATTTCGGAAAGTATTTCAAATCTTGTACATACTAAACAACATAGAAGATATTCCTCAATTGTTGATGCTACAAATTTTAATGAATCAGCAGCTCAAACTACAGATTTATCATTGACACCTCCAACGATACCTAAAAACACGACTGAAACCACTGATAGAAGATCGATCTCTGCAAAGGAATTTTCACAAATTACCAAAAATAAAGATGCTACAACAAGAGTTCAATCTTCAGAAATTCAATCGTCTACTCAACAAACTACGTATACACCTACATCACCTCAATTTAATAAAAATGATATAAGTTCAAGCCCCACACCAAACCCAACTACAAGATCTACAACATTAAGACAAATGGTTGTTGGTAATAGGCTGAATAAAACTCAAACATCTGCATTCCAAGAAGGTATTAGATCAATTTCCCCTGATGAAGCATTGAAGGACGCGGATTATTCAGGTTGGATGTTTAAAAGAGGTAACTTATCAATTGGTTCATGGAAGCACAGATTTTTTACATTACATAAAACGAGATTATCATATTATATAACAACCAAAGATTCTAAAGAAAGAGGTTTAATTGATATTACCTCACATAGAGTGTTGCCAGCAACTGAAGCAGAAGATAAATTGAGTGCAGTTTATGCAGCGAGTGCTGGATATGGTAGATACTGTTTTAAATTGGTTCCTCCGGCACCTGGATCACGTAAAGGTTTAACATTTACACAACAAAAAGTCCACTATTTTGCAGTTGAAACAAAAGAAGAAATGAGAAGTTGGATGTCTGCTTTAATGAAGGCGACAATTGAATTGGATGAATCTGTTCCTGCAATTTCATCATGTGTTACCCCAACTATCCCATTACAAAAAGCACAAGAATTGATGGCAGTTGCGAGAGAAAATGCAAAGGAAAATTTTGAAAACCTACAAAAATTAAGAGATCAACAACAACAAGAACAGCAACAGCAACAAAGACAAAATAACAATGATGATAACGATAATCATTCATCATCAATTGATGAAAATATTGGAAATATAACGCCATCTAGTACAGACTCAGTAATTCAAAAACAACTACATAAGAACAATAAGGCATCATCACCATTGAATAGCAATGGTATGTCAACACCATATTTAATGACATCAGGTTTAGCTACAGCAAATACAGGAGCTTTTTCTCAATCGGCAAATGATCTGACCTCACCTGCACGTATGGGATCATTAAAAGTTCAATATCCGACAGTTACAAAACTTGATGGTGATGATAGTGATAACACTGCAACAACATTTAATCATCAACCACCTTCATTAAGTTCCTCAAGTTCGTTTTCTAGGAGACTACGTTCATTAAGACGTGTCAGCAAAGAAAAGGAATAAATCAAAAATAAATCAAAATAAAAATAACATCCCTTTTTTCCCTTTTGCCTTAAGTTCTATATATTTTTTTCATAAGCTTTCAATGTAATACTAGTCTTTCCTTTCCTTTTCTTTTTACATTTATTCTACTATTCCTTTCATAATCGTTTTATAATTTAATCATAATTTTTTGCTTATACACAGTGGTCGAAACCAGGATGGAACTCGAACTCGCGCCAGATCCAATACCAGTCAAAATTAATTTGATTTCAAGAACATTCACTAATCGGAAACTGTTGGATAGTTCGTTATCTTTGAACAAAACATCACTTGTGTGAAACATCCGAAAAATGCCACATTACATCACCGTGGCCACATGTTCACTGAATCAATGGTCATTAGATTTTGAAGGAAACAGGAATAGAATTTTAGAATCCATTAAAATAGCTAAATCCAAAAATGCCAAATTAAGAGTTGGTCCAGAATTAGAAATCACTGGATATGGATGTTTAGATTATTTCTTAGAAACTGATTTATATGCACAATCATGGGAAATGTATTCGACTATTTTGAAAAATCCTGAAACATATGAAATCTTATTGGATATTGGTATGCCGATAATCTACAAAAATAAACGTTACAATTGTAGAATTTTATCATATAACGGGATGATTTTATTAATTAGACCAAAAATTTATTTGGCAAACGACGGTAATTATAGAGAAATGAGATACTTTACACCATGGATTAAACCACAATATTTTGAAATGTTCAAATTACCTAAAATTATAAGTTCAATTAATGGACAACAATCTGTTAAATTTGGTGATGTTGTTATAAACACCATTGATACTGTAATTGGATGTGAAACTTGTGAGGAAATGTTTACACCACAAGCGCCACATATCGCAATGTCATTGGATGGTGTTGAAATTATGACCAATTCATCAGGTTCACATCATGAATTACGTAAGTTAGATACAAGAATTTTGTTGATTAAAGAAGCAACCAAAAAATGTGGTGGAATTTATTTATATTCAAATCAAAAAGGTTGTGATGGTGATAGATTATACTATGATGGATGTTCAATGATTGTTTGTAATGGAGAAATTTTAGCACAGGGTAAACAATTTTCATTAGAGGATGTTGAAGTTTTAACTGCAACCATTGATTTAGATGAGGTTAAATCTTACAGGTCGATAATTTCACATGGTTTACAAAGTAGAGTAAGTCCAGCTTATGAAAGAGTTAATGTTGATCTTGAATTATCACCAAACACCATTGATTTTGGAATTTTAACTAATATTACAAAACCAAGAGAATGTAATGTTCATTTACCGGAAGAAGAAATTGCACTGGGTCCTGCATGTTGGTTATGGGATTATCTACGTAGATGTAGAGGATCTGGATTTTTCTTGCCATTAAGTGGAGGTATTGATAGTTGTGCAACTGCGGTTATCGTTTACTCGATGTGTAGATTGGTTATTAAAGAATGTGAATTGGGTAATAAACAAGTTATTAAAGATGTTAAATTAATTACAAAGGATGAAGATGATGAAAATTTCCCAAAGACAGCAAATGAGTTAGCCAATAAGATTTTCCATACTTGTTTTATGGGTACGACCAATTCATCAAGTGAGACTAGATCAAGAGCTAAAAAATTAGCGGAAGTTATTGGTAGTTATCATATTGATTTAAATATGGATATAGTTGTTAATTCAGTTGTTTCATTATTTGAAATAACGACTGGTAAAAAGCCACTTTATAAAGTTTTCGGTGGTTCAACTATTGAAAATTTAGCATTACAAAATATTCAAGCAAGATTAAGGATGGTGTTATCATATTTATTTGCACAGTTATTACCATGGTGTAGAGGTAAGAAAAACATTGGAGGTTTGTTAGTTTTGGGATCTGCGAATGTTGATGAACAACTTAGAGGATACTTGACGAAATATGATTGTTCATCAGCGGATATTAATCCAATTGGAGGAATTTCTAAGAATGATTTAATTAAATTTATTAAATGGGGGGTTGCTGAATTTAAGTTACCAATTTTAGAAGAATTTATAAATGCTACACCGACTGCGGAATTAGAACCAATTAGTGAAAATTACGTTCAATCAGATGAAGCAGATATGGGATTTACATATGATGAATTGTCAATTATGGGTAAATTAAGAAAGATTGATAAATGTGGACCATATTCAATGTTTTTAAAATTAATTCAACATTGGAAAGATGAGAAAACTCTTGAACAAATTGCTGAAAAGGTGAACAACTTTTTCTACTATTATAGTATTAATAGACATAAACAAACGGTTTCAACACCTTCATATTATGCGGAATCGTATTCACCTGATGATCATAGGTTTGATTTAAGACCGATAGTTATTGATCCAAGATTTTCATTGAGTAGATACAAGATTAACGATGTTATTAATTCGATTAACAATGGAGAGAATATAAATTTAAATACTTTATCAATCGACTAAATAAAGGGTTGGCTTTATATGTTTGTATTTATATATGTATCTATAAACATATTTATTCTTTATTATTGACATTCCATTTTTTGTTTAATTTATTAATCAGGTTTAATTTTTTGTACATTTCATCTTCGTTTTCGTCATTTTTGAAAAAATGTAAATTATCATTCCTTTCGATGAACTCTAATACGGAAATGGAGAGTTTGTTAGGTATATCTTCTTGTAAAAAATGGCTAATTTTATCAGAATCAACATCAGCGGCGGACTCATTACGATTCTGAAGAGGATGATGGCGATGTTGGGTGGAACGAAACACAATTAGTTGGTATTTCCCCTGCATCTGGCCAACGATCAAGGCTTTATCTAGGTAGTCGTTGTTGGAAAGGACCAACATTTTGGAAACATTGTTGGAAATGGAAGTGAATTCGTCAGACATGTGCAGAAACCAAGCGTTCCAAAACGGTTGAGTTTTCAGCAAGTCAATGATGTAAACATATTGACCATTGGCATGTTTGGTGATTAGACCAGGTATGGAGATTTGACAACTTTTCAAACTATTGACAATTGCATTATCTTTGTAATAATGGATTGCATCATTGACTGATTTGAAAGACGTTGGTAAATTTAAGAGATAGGTAGGCATGTGCGGTAGTGCATTGATAGCGGTTTCTTCAACGATGTCCAAAAGGATCAAACCTTTGACGGATGGATTATCGGTGTTGTCTTTTGTATATTTGGTGAGGATAGAACCACCTAATGAATGTCCGATTAGGAAGATATGGCATGTTTCATACTTATGATGTATCAAAGAGATGAATTTGTCGAGTAGGAATTTGAAATCGTGAATAAGTTGTGTGATAGGGAGTTCATAATTGCCTGATTTGTTGAGTAGGTTGGTGTTCCCATGACCTCTTATATCGAATGTGAAAAACCCGGGTATTGAATTGTAGTTTTTGGAATTCACTGCAATTTTTGAAGATAGTTGGGCAAAGGTTAATGCGTTTGAACCGGCACCGTGGTGTCCAACGAGTATTATTGGAGTGGTTGATTCGGAGGATACTTTTGGTTCTTTATAGTAAGTTTGGAAACAGTATCCGTCATCATTGTAATATATATCGTTATGGTCGAAGTAGTCTGACCAGGTAGGTAGGTTTGTGACTGACAGAGGCTGATCAATGATGTCTTGAGTTGGATGGACCTGGCTTAGTTGATCTTTTTCATCTTCTTGCTCAACCTGCTCCTCTTGATCTTCACTGAAATTCAAACCAAGGTCTGTTTCTAGTGATTTTAGTCTTTTCCTAAACAGGTTCCTTTGTAATGCCATTGTGGTTGCAAAAAGAAGAGGTATGTGGAGGGGTTGAAGTAACTATAGTAGACTGATTTTCTGTGGTGAATTTCATGTTTAGACGATCGACGCGAGAGGAGAGAAAATAAGATTTCGGATTTCGGATTAATACTGGATACTGGATAATTAAGAACAATAGATTATTTCTATAAAAAGCACTATAACAATAAGATAAGATAATTCCAATAAAATAAGGTAAAATGTATAGATAAAAGTAAAGAATAACAATAACAATGATTATGATGATGAAAAATGATGAAAACAATAACAATAATAAATAAAATAAAGTAAAGTAAAGTGAGATAAAATAAATAAGAATAAATGTGTAGAAAAAAAGTAAGAGATAATTAGGGGATAAAAAAAGCTTAAAAAAGATAAAATAGTAAAGTAATATATAAGATTTGATGATAATAATAATAGAAAATAGTTGATAATTGACAATTGACAATAAATAATTGAATAACGAGTAGTGAATAATGAATAATGAATAAAAAGCTGTGAGAAAAAAATAAACCTGTTGAAAAGAAAAAATAATTTGATATAATATAATATAATAAGAGTACAACAATAATGAGAACTTTTGTTTTATTCAGCCCATGAAAACATTCCCATCATCATTTTCACCATGTTTATAACAACATCTTTTATCATATCTACAATAACCAGTTTCGATCCAATTTCTGCACATTTTAGTTTTCCATTTTTTGGATCTTGTAACTAAATTTAATTCATTTAAACCATGAGCAAATTGGCATTTGTTATTATAAGGACAATAACCGAATTTTTGATAGCTGTCACATAATTCAGTTTTAAATAAAGTTTTATTGACTTTAGAGTTGATGGTAGGGGTTGTGGTATTATTGTTGTTGATATGATGGTCGTTGGTATTGTTTTGTAATAATAAGAGTTGGTCGTTATAATAAGATTGGTTGATCAAATCATTATCGGAAACTGAAGAAACAGAAGAAAATGAGCTGTGGTGATGGTGATAATCATGACGAATGTTAGAGGCGGGGATTGGTGGTAAATGGTGTGGCTTTATATTATTATTATTGATATTGTTGGTATTCCATTGAGATTTGTTGAAAAATTGGTTGTTTAGTAAACTTTCGTTGAATAATTGGTTAGGTCTTGAAGATGAGTCAGATGGGTGATGGTGGTTTTCAGTATCCTTTAAAGTGGAAGGGAGGAAAGGATCATTTGAGGAGAAAAGGTTGAGATTTGTTCTGTGACTGGAAGTAAAGCCGTTCGGAGCAGGTGCGGAGATATTAAAATTTGTATTTGGAATGGTGGTGGTATTCATAGGGGAAGATGGGATATTATTATTAGTAATAGTGTTGGAGGCGGTGGGGGTGGTGGTGGTGGTATTGTCGTTGTTGAACGTGTTGAAATTCCACGTGGTGTTTAATAGAGATTCCTGAGAGGGGGTATTCCAAGGGGATAATGTGGTGTCGATATGGTTAGTGGAAGGCCTAGTAAGAATTTGGTGAGGGTTGATGGAGTTGTTGCTGTTGTGATTAATAATCAAGGTGTCAACGATGGAACTTCTGTTGGAGCTTCTGTTAGAACTTCTATTGGAGAGGGAGTCGGAGGAGAAGTTGAAGGTAGTTGGAGGGGCAGATAGTGAAGTGTCGGATGCAGAAGAGGAGAAGATGGAAAGTTTGGGAGAGGGATTGGCAGCTGAGAAATGGGGGTGGTTGTGAGGGGCATTTGAGAGGGGGGAGACGGAGACACTTGGGTCTAGAGGCATCGGAGAGCCAGTGTTAAACATAGTTGGTTGAGTTGGAGGGAGTAAGAGAGAAAGCAGAAGGGTAAGAACAACAAGAAGGGGAAGAAGTGGTGTAACAGTACAAGATGTAGAGAAGAAAAGACAATAGAACGGGGATAGGTCGCCCTTATCTTCGCAAAAAAAAAAAAAAAAAATCTGGAAAAAAATTTTTCCTTTCTTTTGAGAAAATGCGAAAATGCGAAAATCACACTGCTACAACAACAACAACAACAACAAATGGAGATTACGAGAACAGTCATACACCTGCTACGAGAGGACACCAGTCTCAGGAGACACAAACACTGCTGCAAACCGCAGTCTCTCCACACTTCGCCCACGACGGGACGTTCCCCGACAGATCGGCCGGGGGGCACTTGGAAGATGGGGTTCATCACCGACTGATATAGTCCAATATATGTGTGGAGAAGGAGAGTAGCAGTGTGTGACAGTTGCGAGAGAGCTCAAGCGAGCGGGTGGGGTTTTTATAGCGGCGGGGGTGCGAGCGAGGGAGAACGGGCCACGCGCCAGACGCGAGCAGAGGTTTGGCGAAGAGGGTTTGGTGGTGTTTGACAGTTGTTGTATCTGTTGCACCTACTGCACCTGCACCTACAGTTGAGTCCCCCCTCCCCCCTACACCCACACAATGTTCCTCCAGCTCCTTGCCATCGTCGGCTGCGTGCTCGGCTTCGTCGCCGCCACGCTCTCCGTCGCCGCCGGCCTCTACTACGTGTCCGAGGTCGTGGAAGACAACCTGGCCACCACCGCCCGCGTGCTCCGCCGCCTGCTCCAGGCCGTATCCGCCCTGCTCGTGGGGCTCTGGCTCGTGGACGGCCTCCCGCTCGCGCCCACACTCTTCTCCCTCCTCTCCCACGCCGTCTACCACCGCGCCCTGGCGTCCTTCCCACAGAACCCGCTGCCGCTCTCCAGCCCGCTGTTTCTCCTCGTGGGCGCCCTCGCCCTCGCCAACCACGTCGTCTGGTTCCGCCACTTCTCCAACCCGTCCATCCCCTCCATCGACGACCGTCTGCGTCCCGACTTCGTCCCGCCCCACTACCCAACCTTCCCCGAAATCGCGTCCTTCTTCGCCATCTGCGTCTGGCTCTTCCCCTTTGCCCTCTTCATCGCCCTCTCGTCCAACGAGAACAGCCTCCCGACCACCACCACGCCTGCCACGCCCGCAGCCGCCGCCCACAGCACAAACCTCATCAAGCGCGCCCTCGAGAAGTGCACCCGCTCGCTCGACGCCCTCTTCGCGCTGTTCGGCCTGGAGCTCAAGCTCCACAGAAACACCGGAGAGTCGCTTCTTGGCAGGTAGACAGACAGATGTATATCAATCAATCTATACTCTATGTACAGTTTATAACCTAGTCGTATTCATCATACTCATATTCTTATTCTCATTCTTATTCTTATTCATATTCATATCCACGTTCACTCTCATGGTTCATGTGACCTCCACCCCCTCCCCCGCCCAATACCTCCTAGGCGAAAAGAAGTCCTGCAATGCCTTCGGCAACCTCCTCATCTACACCCCATCTCTCATGGCCATCTACACGTCCCCAACTTCCCCAAACTCAAACGCCCCAGCCCTCAAACACAAAACCAGCATCGTCTTCACCAATGATTCGCAATTGGTCCTATCCGTCCTCTACATCCCCTCTCTAAACCTCATCTTTGTCCTCTTCAACAACTACACCATATCGGCCTACGATGAAAACTTGCACGCCCAGGATACTCTCCGACTTGAACAAACACCCGTCCTACCAGATGGCTCAACTGCAATATTTGAAAAATTCCTAACGAAGTCAACCTACATCTCTATCTACAAAATTTCAAATACCTTATTCCAATACCATATCACACCTCTAGACCCTGACTTAAATTTACTAAACTCCGTCCATTTCACCTCTAACCATACCTGTCTATATTCACCCTCCAGCCAAAGATTCTCCGAATACAACCTCCTACAACAGTCCCAAATCAAAAACTCCCCCCTCTCGAAATCATTAAATGCTCTCACAGCCATCATGACTGTACGGCCGTATTTCTATCATATTACTCGTTATGCAATAATCTTATGTTGCCCAACTAAACTTTACTATATCGACCTCCAAACTCAAACTATGCAAACTTTAGAAAATTTCAAAATCTATGTAACCGGCATCCATCAAGTGGACAAATCCACAGTCTTCTTGTCCGGATCCGACTACCAAATCTTCAAACTTTCAGTTTCAAAATCCAATCCCATGTCACTTGTCTCTTTACTAATCAACAAATGTTCAATTTCAATCCAGAACATAACATCCACAAAAGATTACGTTTTTTTCTCCAGCAACTACACAGGTCTCTTAATAATCAACAAGTCAAATGATCAATACCCAATCTATCTGAGGGATAAATCAACAATTTCGTACAATCGTGAAATCAATCTACTCATTGGCATTGTGAACACCTTCAAAATCAGACATAACGAACTCGTATCCATTTACACAGATCTAAGAAATTCAATAATTTCTAAAAATTCCCTAGACATTAAATTCGACATCAAATCCAACTTGAAAAATGCTACTTTTCTAGGTATGCTGGACAATTCCCCCATCGTAAAATCCAATCATCTCTTACTACCTTTAGATAAGCTTAAGTCCTCACAGGATATCAAATCACGTCTCCATGTTATTACACCGCCCGATTTTATTATAAATGATGATGATGATCAACTTGATAAAATCTACATTATACCCCCTCAAGCACTCTCGAAAAATTCAAACCTCTATTCATATCTTGACAATGTCTTAGCAATTTTTAACTACGACAAGTCGATTACATTCTATACCCGTAGTTATGGTGGTTTCCATTCCAAACCGTCTAGAATTTCATACACTCCAACAAACTTGAAAATCGTCAAAGTAACTAATAAAATAATCGATTTCATACTATTCAACGAATCCACCTTTTCAACCCATAGATACAACATCGCCAAAGAAGATCTAAAACATTTCAAAACTTACGAATGGGTTGTCCAATTACCCATCATCAACATCGAACTACACAAAACCATCAACACCTCCTTTTTTATCATCCTCTCAGCAAATAGTAAATTATGGTACCTTGACTACACAAACAATAGAATGCCTAAACTGGGTCCTATTTCGCCATCTCTAAATTTCAAATCTTTATTCAGAGTCAATAATCATCCCTGTACAATAGATTCAAATAATAACATATACGTCATAACCTTTGACGATAATGATCATTACCATTCCTCCGATTTAAAACTTTTCAAATCTCTAAACTCTAACGACAAGATCATCTCAGTCAACCCAGTTACTGAAAACTTGGTATATATAATAACCGACAATTCCATTTACGAAATTAAGAAGTCTAAAGTTTTCCCAGAATTTGAAACGCCCATCAAGGGAGAAATCATCGATTATGTACCATATGACGAGGATTTAACCTTCATGTACACTAATTTAGGATTATACGTAATCAACAATGCAGATTTGAAAATCAAAACTTTCCTGAAATTAGAATCAATTCGTTTTTTAAAAATAAAAGATGGCTTAATTTCAATAACAACATGTAAATCCGATGTCATGGATTCACACATTTACTCACTTTCTCTCATCCTAGAATATTCAAAAGATGCAAATGAATTCTCGGAGGTTATGCACATGAACCAAGATTCGAATGCTGAACCTGTATTCATTGATCCACATTCAAATGATTTATTTACACAATTTCACCTAGGTAATTCTCACGATGGTACAATGTTATACGACTTCCCAGAACCATATCATTCCAATTATATTTCTGTTGACGAGAAAAACCTAATCTGTTACATTTCAACATTCCAAAATTTAATAATCATGCATAGGAGCAATTTAAGAACCCTAATGAAATTCAAAAATATTAAAGACGCATACTTAAACAATGACAATAACTTATTAGTTTACCGAAACAGAAGAATCAATCTAATAGATCTTGACTCCATGAGACTTCTAAAAGGTGTCAAAATCAAATCAGGTTTGAAGATCATTTGGATCAACAAAATGCTTTTGACCGTTAAAGATGAGAAATTATCTGCACGATCGGGTACGTTCTTAAAAACGTTAACGCCAGATTTAATGTATGAGGAACATAAAATTAGTGAACAGGTTGTGTGATCAGTCTGTATAAATGTATAATTTCTTATCCTTTGAAACATAGAATGAAGATATCGTCTCACATTTAATCATCAATGGTAACAACGTCTGATATAGCACATCATCTTGATGGTTTAGTAAAAACAATTCTTTCTTTGCAACATCGATGTTTAATTTCACATCTTGATAGTTTTCCAAATTCGAAGATATCTTGATCTGGAAATCCTGTTTCAATTTCGTACATTTGTCAAGTTTTTCAAACGTCAATTGGAAACCAGGTTTCTCAGCTTCCCTAATTTTCGGCTTCTTTTCTTCATGTTTCACTATGTCATCCTCTTCAAGTTCCACAATCATACCTGGTCTCTTAACTTCAGGAAGCAATGCAGGTAACTCGCCATCCCTATCTCCATCTCTATCATTATCCATTGCTTTGATAACATTTAATGCTTCATGATTCATATCATTGTTCAACTCCTCCAGTTCCTTGGACACGTTATTCAAATGCTTCAAATCAACAGAAATCAATGGTAGTTCATCACCCATGAACAATCGTTTCGGCACAACATAGTCATCTCGATCAATCACAAAATCACCCCTCTCGTTACTTACCTGAAACTCCACCGCATCAAAACACCACTGTATTAAAATATCCTTCAAATCTTGGCTGAGCATACACCAATTCATGTATTTGTCATTAATCACACAATCGATCAACAACGACCGTTTGCCTTTCTTATCCAAAACTTCTCTTAATTGTGGACTACTCAAAATAGGGATTTCCCATTCCACGTTCGAGATTGCCATGAAGATCAATTCCGGTTCAAAATCCGTGATCGGTTTATTGATACGTTTATCCACCAAGTCTCGAGTTGGTACCTTCTTATTCGAACAAACATTGATGAACAATTTACTACCTGTCGGAAACGTCTCATATGGGGTGAAAATTTTCGATTTTATAACAAAATGAGGCGTTAATTCCAATTCCTCCAATTCCACATCTTTCGTATCTGTAATGTATGCCATGATGACTTGCAAAAAAAATGTAAAAGCAAACGTACAGTTATTGTTTGTTAATTAATTCGTACATCTAATTTACGTCAGTTTGTGATATTTTTCCTTTTCTTCCTTCTGCGTGTGTGCGTGTGTTGCGATTTTAAGTTTTTCCAATTCCGATTTTCCACTTTGTTTGGTCTTGTTCTATGTTTATCTTTCTCCTGTTTCATATTTTTAGCATCCAATTCATTGCTTCAAATCTGCCACCCCTAACCCAATTGTCCTTATATATATATACCCCGCTCCCTAATCAACACTGCGTTGTATTTATGAAATAGCCTATCACGTTCCATTTTGAAAATAATGTCGCAAGATCAAGAATCGTTGAAATTCTCAACAACATCAGCATCAACACCAACAACAACATCAACAGCAGCGAAAACATCCGATAAACTGGATGTACCTGGATCATCCGAACATACGATATTCAAAACTCCTGATGGATCAAGAAAAATAAGAAATAATAACGGGAATTTAGTTAGATCTTCAACAGTAAGTTCGAAATCGAGTTCAAAATCACCCGTACGAAGGCATTTCCGTAATTTGAGTGGTACTAGTAATCATTCAATTACAAATTCAGCATCAAATCCAAATTCTTCACGTAAAGGTATAAACATAGGCATCAGTTTAGTAGGCTCTGCACCAGCTACAAACAAGATAGCAAACGATTCGTTTAAAACACCAAGAAGACAATTATTTAACAAAGATATATCGATAGATGCTCAATTAGAATCTCCAATCAGTAGTCATGATTCAAGAAATATTATTGAACTTGACGAAGAAGAACCAAGGTCAAGTATAGAAACAAATCACACGGATATTTCATCAATTATCAACAACTCGCCTACTCCACAGACAAACAATAGTAATAATGATGAATTATCAGAAAATTTTAGGTTATTGGCATCTAAAGAAATGGAAATTTTAGACATCAAAAATCAACTCAAGGATTTAACACAGCGTAAAAGAGAACGAGAATTTGAATTACAGCAATTGAAAATTAAAATTGAAAAACAATTGATGTTTAATTTAAAACAAGAATCAAACAACTTCAATAAATTACCAAACTCGCCAATAAGTGCCAAAAAACATATCATTAAATCAACCAATTCAAACATTGATCCTTTGATTGATGATTCGTACTTACCTATTTCATCATCTAAATCAACAATGAATGAATCAATGAATAAATACGATAATAGACAATCATGGTTTTCCAAGCCCCTTAATTTCATTCAACAGTTTGATACGTTGATATCTAAAGAACTAGAAAAATTACAAGTTCAGGATGATGATGATTTTGAAATTGTTGATATGAATCATCGTATAAACGATGGTTATCATGATGCTAATAAAGAAATAAACGCTCCAATTAAATCATTAGCAACAGATTCAAATTCAACAAGCACTGATGTAATGCAATCCGTATCTCAACATCTTTGGTCGTTTGTAAATGACGTTAAATCCAATTTACTAATTGATGAAAATGAAGTTGCCGACCACAACAACAGCAACAGCAGCAGCAACACTTCATTCATCTCTTCTTCGTCACCCGTTAAAAACGTTAATACTTTAAGCGTTCCCAAATCAAGGGTAAGAACAGCATCGATTTCAAAACGTCAATCTTATAGTCAACACAACATCCACAAAAAACGACCAAGTATGAACATAGTCAACAACAGTAACACTAGCAACAGCGGTAATACTACCATCCAAGCAACCAGTTCGACTAGTGCGAGTTCAAGCAATAACGATTTAGAAAACGAGTTTACGAAAAACAACATCATTGATGTAGTTAACGAAATTTCAAAGAATGGGAATTCAGATGTCACTCTTAACAGTGGTAACAGTACAACCAGTGGTAAGAATTCAAAATTGTTAGATAGCTTTGTCGATGATTCTGATCTGTGGGATAGTGAACAACTAGATTTATAAATTCACCCTATCGTTGGTTTACTTTAGCTTAGTTTAGAGAGATAAACTTAGTTTTTTTTTATAATATTAGTAATGCGACCATTGTTTGTTAATGTCTGTTAACATAAATAGGTAAATAAATAAGTTAATAAATAAATATATGTATAAATAAAAAAATTAAAAAATAGGTAAATAAATAAATAAAAGCACAAATAAATAGCACGAAATAAATACGTAAGAAAAAAATGTTGCAAAAGGTTCATGTTGAACCAGCTCCGGATGATGCAAAAACAGTTGCTGAATTATTCATATTATTAAACAATTTCTTTTTCAACTCGTTAAGTTCTTCTCTAACTTGATCACGTTCTTGTGAAACAATAAACAAATTAGCTTCTAAATCTTTAATTTTAATTTCATATCTTTCGTCAATCAAACTGATGTTATTATTAGTATTGTCTTGATCATCGATTAGACTTTCGGTTTTATTGACAGTTGAATCAACATCATTAGAATGAGTTGATAAATCTCCTTCTATTAGACTACTCGTTGACATATTCTTTAAAATTGGGGTATTTGGTCCTGATAAACTCGTATTTCTAGATGTTGATGGTATACGTGATTGAGAATTTGTATTCGAATAAACCCTTTTCTTCAATTTCAAATCTTGCAATTGGTTATTTAACAATACTATATCATTCTTCAATTTGTTAGTTTCAGACTGTGATAATAATAATGCTTTATGAGATTTATTTAAGGAGGCTTTGGATTCCGAAAATAATAGTTCAAAATCTTTAATTCTGGCTAACGCATCTTCTAATTGATTTGATGTTGTTGAATTTGTTTCCTTTAATTCTTTAATTTCTTCCAAACATCCTGCATAATCTGTATGTGGACCATTTGTATTCCATTTGGAAATTAATAAATCAATTTTAGAAGTCAATGCATTAACAGGTTCAATTTTTTTATTTTCCAAATCCTTATCAAAATCAGTATTACCATAATTCGATTGTGAAAATACTGCTGCATTTTCAAGTTTTTTCTTTAATGAAGAATTCTCAGCCTCCAATTGGAAAATTTTATCATGTAATGGTTCTTCACCATATAATTTTTCTGTTAATAGCTGTATATTATCATGTTGATTTTGAATTAATTTGTTTAATTCAGGAAGTGTAGATAATTCATTTTTAATAAATCTTTGAAGTTTTAAAGTTTTTAGAGTTGAACCATTTTCATTTAAATCATGGTCATTTAATTCAACGCCATTATCATTTGATCTTTCAATTGCTTCTATTGGTTTAGAATCGCTCAATTTTTTCAATAATTCAGCATTTTTATTTTCAAGTTTAACAATTTGGGCATTTGCATTTGCAACACTTTCCTTCATCTCAACTTTCATCTCATTAATCATTTGAATTAACCTTTGTAATTTTATGTTATCTTTTTCTAAAACAGCTGGGGAAAATGGTAATACTGACGTTTGTTGGGTTATAGGAGTTGTAAAATTTGGTGGTGTAAAATCACTTATCGCTTTGTCATTCGAAGTAGATGTAATTTGTTGGTACATATTATTACTACCAGAATTGGCTTTTTCCTTGTCAACAATTTCTGGAGTCTTATAAACTAATGATTCATCGGTATCAGCATTGTTAATGTCCGATTTTGGAGTTGTCAAATCATGATTCTCATTTACGACTAAACCAATAGCTTCAGTTGCATTTTTCGGTATTGTTTCTGAATTAATTAAATTTCCATCAGTATCAGTGTCTATAGATTTATCCTTTGTATTTAAAGTACTTAACTCGCCGACTCTATCCACAACATTATCATCAAAAGTATCACTGGCAATAACAATTTCATCTTGTTCCTCAATGAGATCAGTCTCTAATTCATCATCACGATCAGAATTTAGAGGAGTTGAAGCAACAAAGGGGTTTTCCTTCAAAGAATTGGCATTGCTGTTATTATTATTTTCTGTTTGTTCTTCACTTAAATCAGCAAGATTTATATTTGACTTTGATCGTTCATCAATTGCTATTTGACCGAAATTTGAAGGGAACGAGACATTTGTATGTTTCGTTGACTGCGTACTTGAAACCCTAACTTTTGGTTTTTCAATAAACTTGCCAATTAATTTAATATCACATTCAAAAATAACAGAGCTCTTCAATGATAATTTTGATTCATCAACTGAATTCATTACAGAATCTGAAATACCTTCAAAATTTTCATCATAAACATTGCCACCCATAATTAGAATTTTTTCATCGACATCATTTACACTAATTGAATGACTATATCTTGAACCAGGGGATGAAATTAATGATGATTTCAATTTCCAAGTATTAAAATTTGATAGATCAATTATAAATAAATCTTCAGAAACTGAATCATCTGATAATTTACCACCATAAATAAATAATAATGAGCCATGAATTGCACTTGAATGATTAAACAGTGGAGGTATACAACTTGGACCTTGTAATGTACAAATTGACCATTCATTTTTTATTGAATTATAACAATATAATTTACCATTAATTATAGAACTATTTTGACCTCCAAAAACATAAAGATCTGTGTTATAAGCGGTCATTGAATGATCTGATAAGGGAGGGGGAGTTTCACCTGTTGGCTTGACTTTAGTCCATGCATTATTTGGGTTTCTGAAATTCGATAGGTCAAGCTTCCATAAATCATTGAAATAGTTATCATTTAATTGACCACCAAAAACATACAATTGACTTGACCAATTCCCGGGATAGATTTCAAAATTCAAAACAGAAATCTGTGTACCATATCTGCCACAAGGTTTTTCACCTTGTGGGTTTGTAACAGTCCATTTAAGTGATGAGATATTAAAAAAATATAGCTGATTATCCAACGAATCTTCATTATTAATTGCAGTATCACCACCAAATATAATAAAAGCGTTGCCGATCAAAATTGATGCATGGCCAGTTCTTGGGGATGGAATATTGTGGTGATTTTCAATTGGGGATGCTATAAATGCGAAATCTTCATCTGATGATAAATTTTCTTGTTGTCGTATTGGCTCAATTACCCACATATCACCATAAACTGCAGTGCCTGATAAACCTCCCATTAAATATATTGCACCTGATATGGCAGTTGAAGATGAAAAGGCATGACCAAATCTTGGAAATGGAGAATTAAACAATTTCTTCTTTTTCCATGGAGTAATTGGAGATGTCGAAATATCAGATTTGGTAGGGACGGTATCAATGTTAATTGACCCTCCTTTGTGAGATAAAGCTTCAGATGTTGTTGTGGTTGGATTATTACTAAAATTTGAAGTATTAACATAGTTTTCATTTAATTGAAAAGACGGAGTGATATTTCTACTTATATTTGATGTTGATGTTCCATTAGAACTAGAATTGAAGGGCCTGGATTTGGAATCAAAACCAGAACGTGGTGTTGTTTGTGATTGTGATTGTGATTGTGATTGTGATTGTGGTAGTGATTGTGATACGTGTTGTTGACCATGATACTCAGCAATATTGGCTTGTTTATTCACGTCTTTCAAATCCTTGGATACTTTACGGTTTAAAACATTGAGTTTACTTAACTCATCCTTTAAGTGGCTTTTTGGTGGTGTAGGCAATGAAGATAATGGAGGGCTATCGTGTGGAAACGAAGATTTTGGTGAATGTTTATTGTTTATTTTCTTGAAAAAATTTGCCATTTTTTTGAATCAGGGGTTTGTTAGTTGATTGAACCTACGCTATTGAAAAAAAAAAAACAGAATTTATTGATGTTGTATATATTTACAAAATATATCGTGACTGCTGGGTGAGGATCCGTTGAACTCAATTGAGAGCGTATTCTTGCTGTTCGTAGCTAAAGCTAGTTAACGGGAGGTGACTGTAGGACCAAAAACGTGTATTTGTTCAGGAACTAGGAAAGACCGACAGTATAGTTGGGTCTAAACGAACTGCAAAACGGGAATCAACAACAACACCCTGCGTAAACGAGAAAAAAAGGGATGCAACAATAAAAAAAGAAAAACATGCAATACGAAGCTTCGCAAAGTTTGTTACGCACAGCATTGTTGTCAAGCTTCTTTCTTTTTTTCTATTATTTATTTTCCAGCTAGATAGAAACTACACAAATGGCACCTAAAAGCAAATAAAAAAACATGTACCTTACCGGGAGAATCCTCCAAACCATCCCCCATCACTGTCACTTTCATCGGAGCCGTCAGCGTAATCAGGGTCTGCATCTTTGTTTATCCAATTTTCTTGCAAAGCATTGAAACTCCCCTGTTTTCCCAGTAGAAACTTGCCCAATTTAGAGAAACCTTCCTTGTTCCTACTATATTCTTCCTCTTCTCGGTCACTTTCCCCTCCACGAACCAGCAGCTCCATATTCCTTGTAGATATCAATTTTGGAACAACCAGCTTAATTGTATCGTCATGGCTTTTATTATTTAATCCACTTAATCCAACCCCACTACTACTATTGTTGGTGGGACCTAGATATGGTTTCTGTCCATTCTCTTGTTCAATTGAATCAAGTTTACTATGGGATCCAACCAAAATATTCTTAAATGTGCCGTTAATGACCGCATTGTCTTCGAGTGTGACCTTTTCTTTAGGTATAATATTTTCTTGTTTATCAATTATTCTTTGTAATTTGAACTTGGTTCCAAAAGATAAAATATTATTGTCATCACTCTCATTACCCTCATCACTCTCAATATCTGACTCGGTGGAAATATCTATGATACTACTATTCTTATTTTTATTATTTGGATAGTCATCATTATTATCATTACAGTCATTATCATTATTGTTACTACTACTTGTCATCTTAAACCCAGGTCTTAATTTATTATCGCTAAATCCACTTGAGCTTCTTCTCGAGATACTTATTCCATCATAATCAGACATTTCGTCATCAACAGTAGAACTTCGGCTAAGAAAAAAATGTGAATATGGGTCACTTTTAATTGGTTCTGCTTTTGAATAAAAATTTTTATCATTCAGTTGAAATTTACTTTTGTTTTCTTCATTAAATGAACTCAACGATGCTATTGATCCTTTAAAAACATTATCTGTTAGACTTTTACCATTGTCATCAAAATCATTTATACTTATAATATTATTACTATGAACTTTGTCCAATTCATTCTCAGACTCGGTTTCTGTATCAGTACCACTACCAAAATAACTATGCAATTTATCTAAATCAATTACTTTTTCATCATTAGTATCTTTATTCAATAAATATAATTGTCTTGAAGATCTTGTCTGTTTTAATGACTCAATACCTTCGTTTTCATTTTTATCATTCTCCTTTTCTCCAATATTTATAGTATTTCTTCTTTTACGTCCTGTTTTTTTACTATTTGACTTTGGCGATGTTATATCTAATTTCTTTGGTATACTTTGAATAATCGTCGTATAACCAGTCGTACCAATTGTTAATTCACTTCTCAAGTTATCAGGATCTAATCTTGTTAAATCAATAGGTGTGTCTAGAATCTTATAAAATTCTTGATCCGATGATGGTGATAATAAGTTAAACAAATTGAAATCATAGTCCCTTAGTTTAAAAACTGATCTACGTTTCTCAGATTGCTTAAAATAAATTGGAGAACATAATGGAATTTCATTGAAAACTGACCTACCGAGTAATATTTGTAATAAAGTCGAAATAACTGCCCCGTGTGAAATAATAAAAACAACGGTATGTTTATCGGCTTCTGTATTTTGTCTCGTATAATAAAATTGTAATAAATTAATTAAATAATAAAAACATCGCCTTGTGAAATTTGATGCCGATTCCCCATATTCTCCACAATGACCTAATTGATTATATGACCACAATGGATCTTTAACATCTCTTAATTGATTTCGTGTTTTGAGGGAAAAATCTCCCTTCAAATCATTTTCATTAATAGATTGGTTTAAATACGCATTAACATTATTAATCATCGAATATCCATCATCATTTGGTGGCAAATATTTTAAATTATAATTTTCGTTAAGCCACTCAGATAAACCTTGATCAACTCTTAGTTTTGTGACTGTTTTATTATCAACTTGTTTACAATTTTTTAATCTATTCAATAGTAATTCACTTGTTTGAATACATCTATTATATGGTGATGAATGAATCATTATTTTATCGGCTTTATGATTTCCCAGAACATTAGTAGCAATTTTTTTGAATGAACTTTCCATTTCATTTGATGCTAAAACCTCATTAAGTGGAGGATCAAAATTTGATAACCACTTAAATGATTCAAAATCTGTTTCATCTGTTTCTGTCTGTTTTGGCACTGGTTTCAATAAACTAATCAGGTTTTTATTAATTTTCTCTGTGGCAGGTATTATAGAAACCTCGGATTGTATTGGAGATATACCAGGATTAGTTTTATCTATTCGAGAACCATGTCGTATTAAAACGATGTGCATTTTTGTAACTGCTCTACTCCTTAATAGTAAAATGGTATATTAAATAGCAACTGTTGATTATAAATGGGACCAAAAGTATGTCTCCAATATATAAAACTAACAACGAGATGTTCGACAAGAAGCTCAATAGAAAAGAGCCCACAACACCTAAAACAGGTACCAGGTTCCATCAATTAGGCTTCTAATTTTTAATTTTATTTTATTTCCTTTCATGGCCACTCGTTCCGCACATGTCATCATTTCACATGGAAGGGGTGAAGTTTTGCTAATCAAATAACTGAAGGGTTATCTATTGTTTTGTATCAGTGTTTATTTCCTCTACGGAAGAGTACCTACATCTATATAACTACATAACTTTACTCCTTGAGCATCTTCCATTGCTTACAGCCGAAATTGGAATAACATCTAAATTCATTACTAAGGCCGTTCTTGTGTTCAGGGAAAAAATCAGTGACGTAAACACCTGGATAATTCTTTAAAACGTTTTCCTTCATTCTTTCACCTGTACATGTAATAAGTTTTGCATTTGGATCATTCTTCAAAAGTAATTTAGCAGTTTCGGATGATTTCTTTTGGCATTCTACTTCAAGAAATGGTGGGTCAATTAATAATCTATCAACTTTACCCTTTAAATCATCACGAAATTCGTCAGGTTTATTGAAATCGTAAAATCCAAAATGTTCTTTACCTGAAAGTAATTCAAATCTTTTATCAAATTCAAATAAATAAATGTTTTTTGTTGGTAATTTTGATTTATCAAATTTATTAATAATAGCATATACTGAAGGTGCACTTGCAATACAAATAACAGTATCTTCGGTAGCATCTTCTAGTAATGCGTTTAATAAAGTTTCTGCTGTTTCATCACTATACCAAAATTGTGATAATTGCCAATCTTCTTTAAAATCGTCAATTGTTAATTTATTACGCTCATCAAATTCAGTTTCTGCTTGTTCATACATTTTCGAAAATTTTTCGTTTCTTTCCGTTTCCTCATTTCTAAATTCTTGTAATGCAGCTAAGGTTGCAGCTGAGAGTATTCTAAAACAAAAAAAATATTTGATCAAAAACAAATGTTAGTATTTTGCTCCTATAAATGAGAAAGAAAAATAAAAATATCAGAATTTAGAAGTAAGATACATACGGTATTTCATCATCAGAATCCATTTTTGATTCTTATTCGTTTATTTACTTGTTACGTGTGTAGGAGATATCCCAATATCGGAAAAAAAAACTGTTGAATGTTGGAAAATTAGAATTTTTCAAACTGAAGATTATTGGATTTCCTTGAGATGGTAGCGCATACTTAATATCCTGCATACCGTATATTAAGGTCGACACGCGCTATACCTACCATACCGTAACCATTTGTACTATATTGAATGTGTCTTTACTTATGTCATATTAATATATTCTCAAATGGGATTAAATGTTTTAGCAGTGAAACCTATTGCATTAAGCGATATACATACTTTAGTTTAAACTAGTTATGAGTGAGTTGAGTGTAAAAATATTTGATCTGCAGTAAATGTAAATCAAATCAGTAAATAAATCTTAACTGTAATATAG
>JAJMSE010000045.1:0-82990 GCA_030558305.1 Pichia phayaonensis
GAGGGGGGTTGGTGGGACGGGCGGGGTGGTGGACGGGGTGGTGGAGGGACGGACGAGACTGGGGGCGGCGCTGGTGGGACGGGGGGAGGGGAAGCTGGCGATGCGAGTGGTGGGAGCAGGGGGTAAGAAGAGAACATGATATGGTGAAGAGGTGGGGGAACGTCGAGTGGCGGATGGTGGGCACAACGCGGAGTGTGTAGGTAGTTACTGAATTGTGCCGAGAGAAGCAAGAAAGAGACGAACGCGAAAAGCGACGCTGACGTAAGCGACGCTGACGTAAGCGACGCTGACGTAAGCGCCCCTCCCCGCCCGCGCGCGGCAAACCTCGGTGCTATCCGGCAGAACAGGAATCCGAGTCGGGGCAGCAAAAAGCGGAAAAGAAGCGATTTCTCTCGTTCTGAAGAGAAAAACAACAAAACACCGTTTCCACCAATGGCAGGCGCGCCAGTTGTGATTTGCACGTCTTGGTGGGGAACTTCACTGGGCGTCCTGTGGTAGGGCCCCCCACTGCTACACTAAAGACACTACACTCCACTCCACTGCTTTGTCAGCACACACGGTCTCCCCTTTCTCCTGTACCAGCTCACAGCACACAGCACACAGCACACAGCAAACAATGAAGCTTCTCACACTCACCAGATCTATGGCCACCGTCGCCTCCAAAACCCCAAACATGAAAACCTTCAAAATCTACAGATGGAACCCGGACACCCCAGAAACTAAACCTCAAATGCAATCCTACCAATTGGACATGAACGAAACCGGTCCTATGGTCTTAGATGCCCTCTTAAAAATCAAAAACGAACAGGACCCAACCTTAACCCTCAGAAGATCCTGTAGAGAAGGTATCTGTGGTTCTTGTGCAATGAACATTGGTGGTAGAAACACCCTTGCTTGTCTTTGTAAATTAGACAAGGACTCAGGCAAAGAGTTGAAAATCTACCCATTACCTCACATGTACATAGTCAGAGATTTAGTTCCTGATTTAACCCATTTCTACAAACAATACAAGTCCATCCAACCTTATTTACAAACTGATAAACCAATGCCAGAAACTGAAAACTTACAATCCGTTGAAGACAGAAAGAAGTTAGATGGTTTATATGAATGTATTTTATGTGCTTGCTGTTCCACCTCTTGTCCTTCCTACTGGTGGAACCAACAAGAATATCTTGGTCCTGCTGTCTTAATGCAAGCTTACAGATGGATGATTGACTCAAGAGATACCGCTACAAAGATGAGAATGGATATGTTACAAAACTCAATGTCTTTATACAGATGTCACACCATTATGAACTGTTCTAAAACCTGTCCAAAGGGTTTAAACCCAGGTGGTGCAATCGCTGAAATTAAAAAATCAATGGCTTTCCAATAAATCTTTTGATGGACTTACTTTCTTTTTACTTTCTAACTACTGACTAGTTTATTTATTTATTTATTTATACATACACCTTCAAACCTATTCTTAAAACCCAGGTCTCTGTCCCTCCCCCTACTCCTACCCCTCTTCTCAAATTATTCTATAGTTTATATATTATATATCAATCAATTTATCACTTCTCTATGAACAACAGCTCATCCTACTACACCTCCATCCATCAATATCTACTTGAAAATTACGCCCCTAACACTTTCACAAATTTCAAAATCACACTCACCTCAATTTCCTTTATTTTTATCTCTTCGTCAAAACACACAATACGTTTCACAATCAAACCTCATCCTCACTACAATCTGCCAACTATCTTCTTCCAGATCTACACAACAGATCAAGGTCCCGAATTCGAATTTGAATCCGAAAAAATCGACTTTACCCTGCAAACACTACAATCAATCACCACATCTCCCTCTATATCCATACTAAACAACCACTATTTTATTCATCCGTGTCAATTGACCTTACTAGCCTACCAAAACAACCATAACTGGATCACCCTCTTCTTATCATGTCTGAATATTCACAGTATAGAAACAAAATCTTGAAAATATCCACCAATTTGTCCAATAAAATTGCCAAATATTCAACCTTCACAGCTTCCATTGATTCCATAGAGTGCAACACTGAACTTCAAACTAAACTTGAAATTGAAACGTTAATTTCTGACTTATCCTCAAATATAGAAAACCTAAATAGATTGCTCTTATCAAATAACATCTCTCATAATGATTCCAAATTCTACCAGCTATCAAGAAACAGAGATGAACTCGCAAGGCATAAACAAGATTTCCAAAGAATATCCAACCAAATAACTAACCAAAGGGATAGACTCAATCTTTTGTCCAACATTAAATCAGACATTTCTTCTAGCCAGCAACAACTTTTGGATGATGAAAATTACATGTTGGACGAAAGAGCTCGAATCGATCAACAACATAACATCGTTGATAACCTAATCACCCAGGTTTTGGAAACAAGGGACGAAATATTCAGACAAAGAAACATCCTCTCTAGCGTCACCAACAAGTTGGATCTAACCCTAAATAAAATCCCCGGCATCAATATCCTCCTAAACAAAATTGATCAAAGACACAGAAAGGAGGCAATCATTTTGGTCCTTGTCATCCTCATTTGTTTGATTGTTCTATGGTTTTCCCTATAATTACTATCTTATATCTTATATCTTATATCTTATATAAATCTTATAAAATCTCTAAAACAACTTCACATGGTCTACACAACCGAACTCCCTTTTTGGTCACCACAAACGGACGGTTCATTAAAATCGGATGTTCCATAATAAACGAAATCAACTCCTCATCACTCCAATGACTGTCCTCAAGCTTCAAAGTCTTATACAGTTCAACGTTCGTTTTTAATGCATCACGTACAGAAATGCCCGCTTTGTTGATCAACTCGACAAGTGTGTCTCTGCTAGGTGGCGTTTCCAAATACTCAATCACCTCAACGTCTTGTCCCGACTCCTGTAGAAGCGCAAGTGTCTTTCTGGATGTTCCACACTTTGGATTGTGATATATCTTAATCGGTTGGGTCATTGTCTGTGATGAAACTGGAAATGTCACCTGTATCCAACTGTGTATCTCCCCCACATCTATATATCTTCATCTGCTAATTTTCAATTTTCCTTGCGTTTTGTGAGAGGTGCATATTTTCAAAACCGCCTTCTACTTAAGATAGTCAACTTCACCAAACGCCTAACACTAACCAGTCCTTATCTAAACCCCATCCTTCAATATGGATCAACTCGTGTCGTTATTCAAAGACGCTATTGAATCGCTCGTTCAATCCACCACATTTGCAGACTTCCAATCGTCATGCATGATTGAAAATCCAGACATCATCAAATGCTCAACCTCCATCCAAAACTCCATCCTCACCTCCAACCTCCCCTTCGACAGCGTCACCATCCTCAACCACATAACCGGTAAATACTTGATCCATTTACATGACACATACACGCCAGAAACTTCAGACGTCCATTTGCATACCGTGTTCGTCATCATCGATTTGAGTTTAAAACTGGAACAAATTGAGGATGGTAATAATGGCACATTCGCAAATTATTCAATGCACACATTCATCCTCCTTTTGTCATATATTTATCCTGTCGAATTCATAATCGAAAAATTCAGTCATTCGTTCTTTAATGCCCAAACTGAGCGTAGAAGATTATTGTTAACCAAAAACAACAAATTACAAGGTAAAGTCAAACCAGGTTCAAGATTACTAGTTTTATATAAACAGTTGATTGAACGTATACCCATGTATAAATCTGAGAACGAGCTGATCATTTCCAGATTTGTTCAATTTATAACCAATTCATTCGAAATCAGTGACAAATTGTCACATTCTTTGGATTGGAGGTTAAGAAATTTAAAAGATATTTCGAATAATGGTTATTTAGCAGTGTTTAATCAGTTTAAAAATTCAAAAAAAATGTCCCAAATTCAACAACATAAATATGGTGGTAGTGGTAGTAATAGTAATGGAAGAATGAATCAGAAAAGTTTGTTTGTGGAGTTCATAACACTGATGAATTTAATCACTACTTCAAATGAACAACAAATCATTCAGATGCTGAACAAAGATTCCAAACAACAACATCAAACTGAAACAATCTTGAAAAGTTTTGAATTTATCAATAAATTACTCAACAATGTTGAAAATTTTGAAAATTCCAAACTCATCAAAAATCCAATCCATGATAAATTGGATAAACAATTCAAATGGATTTTAGATGAAGAATATTTCATGAAACAAGTGAAAAATTACGATTTTTATTGGTCACTTAGATTACAATTGTTAATTCTAATCAATTTTTTCAAATCTATGGAGTTTGAAAATTGGAATAATTTAACAAGTCAAGCTTCTAAAGAATATTCCAAATTCCGCAAACCCGATAACTTAATAAATTCAGTAGTTTCAAATGATTCCAAGAAAAAATTAAATGATTGGTTAGCTTCTACAAAGAATATTTTCAAACAACGAGATTTCCATTATGATGAAATCATCGATTTAATTGAAAACAATGAACGTACATTCACAATGATGAAATTGAAAAACTTTGTCCATCCGAACATCCCATCATTAACTTCCTTATCAGATAACAAAAAGCGTAAATTGCATGAATACATTGAATCAAACAAAGATTTGGATTCAACAATCCTTAATAAAAAGCCGAAATTCAATCATAAATTGGGTACCCCGAAGCTCTCCAAACTTTGGACTTCAAAAACCGGCTTAACTGCAGGCGGCACACATATGTGGCTGGATGCAGACACGGTGCTTGAATCTGCTAGAGATGATCTCTATTTTGCGCAGGGGGATGGAAACCAAGCGCTTATTGAGAGAAACCAGTGGAAGGAACAACGGGCACTGAAATTTGAGGCGGCCTTCTCGCGCACGTGACTATGCGAGTTCAACGGAGAAGGAAACTAAAAGTGTGGCGGGCGGATAAAGGAAAGGACTTTGAATTTTTCATTTTTCACTTTCCAATTGCTGATTGCAGATACGTTTTAATATAATATGAATACTCTTTCTTTTCTTTTTTTGGTGTGTACTTATTACATATTCTTTCTTTTAAACCACTAACAAATCAACCATGTCTCAATCTGCATCTGCTAGACCTGAACTTTTTTCAGCAACCGCAGTTTCACCATTCTCTCTTCCATTAGATCCATCTGAAATCAAGGGTAGAATCTTATCTACTAAATATAATGTCGTTTTAGGTACTTCATACCTTTTATCTTCAAATATTTTCAATTTCCAATTGCCAACTGTTTCAAATGATCAAAATTTAATTGAATTATGGACTAATTTAAACAGAAAAAATTTATCAAACCAAGTTCCAAATTTATACAACTTGGAAATTTCTTCTGATTCAGGTAACTTATTATTAGGTTACTTGAAAAATTGTAAAGAAACCTCAACTTTAATTGCTTCTACTGATGCATTAATTAACTTTGCACCTGCGTTAATTAACCACTCCAACAATGAATACCATTCATTACCTTTATCAATTCAATTAGCGACTTTAAGTTACGATTTCCAAAACAATGAATTAAAATCAACTTATGCAAACGCTTTATCAATTGCAAAATCTTTAAAATTACCAATTTTAACCTCAACTACTGAAGTCGAAGCACAAGTTTTCACTTTAGTTTCTAATGTTTTAGCTAGATTAAACATTGCAAATATTCATATTTTCAATGGTTTAGATTCAATGAGAGTTAACAAAACTTTAAACAATTTATTAACATCAGCTCAATTAGATGAATTATCTGCCAAATTATACAGCGCATTAAAATCAGATATTTTATCTGTTTCTAAAGATGAAGTTATTTCATTAGCATTAAACAAATTAAACGGATTATTAAACACCGAATATTCAATTTTTGAATTCTATGGTAATGCAAATGCTGAAACTGTTTATGCCGTTTACCCAACTAAAGAATCAGTTGTTTCATTAATTAAAACCGTTGAATCATCAAACAACTATGGTGTTATTTTAGTTAAATCTCCTGTTCCATTTGAAACCAAATCTTTCAACAGTTTATTATCTTCAAACACTAAGAAAATTGTTGTTGTTTCTGAAGTTCTTAATGATTCAATTTCTTCATTAAAATTAGATATTCAAGCTTCATTATTCTTCCAAGGTAAGTTTAATATCCAAGTTATTGATGAACCAGTTGAATTATTCCTTACTAAATTCAATCCAAAATCATCTACTTCATTTAAATTTTTATTAAGTGATAATTCCAAATTCATTGAATTACCTGCAAAATTAACTCATTCGTTATCATTAATTCAAGATTTAAATGTTAAGTTTAGACCTGTTTATGATAATACCATCAATGCTGGTTTATTTGAAGCAAATATTGAAGTTGGTGAAGGTTTCAACTATTCAAACAAATTTGATTTTATTTTAGTTGGTGATGTCAATATCTTAAATTCAGTTAATGTCTTTGAATCATTAAATGAAAATGGTAATTTAGTTATTTTAAATAATGATGACAATAAATTCGATGAAGCTAAAATTATTGAAAAATCATTATCTGTTGAAATTAAGAAAATTTTAGCTGAATCCAAAATCTCTTTAAGATTCTTAGATTTAAATGTTATTGGTGAAGTTGATGAAACCAGAGGTAGAACCGAATCCATTGCTATTCAAACTGCATTCTGGTCATTAAACTATCCATCATGGGATAAACATGCAGTTGTTACCAAAATTTTACAATTTTTCGGTTCAGAAGCTGAATTATTAGCATCAGTTATTGCAGATCAAATTGAAAATGTTAAAACCAATGGTTACAAAGAAATTAAATTTGATCAAGAATGGATTAAATTAGAATCTAATGAAGAAGAAGCTGTTGAATTCTTAACTGTTAAAGAAACTTCATTCAAGCCAAATCCAAGAGAAGAATTCATTGATAACGTTGTTGTTCAAACTGAAAACCAATCTGAATTAACAAAGAAATTATTATTCAAGGAAGCTTATGGTACTCAAAAATCATTAAGACCAGATCAACCAGTTGAAAACTTTGTTGTTAAAGTTAAAGAAAATAAGAGATTAACTCCAGGTGATTATGATCGTAACATTTTCCATATTGAATTCGATGTTTCAGGTACTGGTTTAACTTATAACATTGGTGAAGCATTAGGTATTCATGGTAGAAATAATTCTGATATGGTTGAAGAATTCATTGAAATGTATGGATTAAATGGTAATGAATTAATTGAAGTTGCATCTAAGGATAACAACAAGATCTTAGAAGTTAGAACTTTAAGACAATCATTAATTGAAAACTTAGATTTATTCGGTAAACCACCAAAGAGATTCTATGAATCCTTAGTTGAATTTGCAACTAATGAAGATGAAAAGAAGAAATTAGAAGAATTAATTTCACCAGCTGGTGCAGCATTATTCAAGAAATTCCAAGACGAAGAATTTTACACATTTGCAGACATTTTTGAACTTTTCAAATCTGTTAGACCATCAGCACAAGATTTAGTTCAAATCATTTCACCATTAAAGAGAAGAGAATATTCTATTGCATCATCACAAAAATTACATCCAAATGAAGTTCATTTATTAATTGTTGTTGTTGATTGGGTTGATAATAAAGGTCGTAAGAGATTTGGTCAATGTTCTAAATATATTTCAGACTTAAAGGTTGGTGATGAATTAGTTGTCAGTGTTAAACCTTCAATTATGAAATTACCACCATTAACCAAACAACCAATTATTATGGCTGGTTTAGGTACTGGTTTAGCACCATTCAAGGCATTTATTGAAGAAAGACAATATCAATTAGAACATGGTGAAGAAATTGGTGAAATTTATCTTTACCTTGGTTCAAGACATAAGAGACAAGAATATCTTTATGGTGAATACTGGGAATCCTATATGGATGCAAATATCTTGACTCATTTAGGTGCAGCCTTCAGTAGAGATCAAGTTAAGAAGGTTTATATTCAAGACAAGATTAGAGAAAACTTGGAAGAATTAAAGGAACTCATCCTTAAGAAACAAGGTCACTTCTATCTTTGTGGTCCAACCTGGCCAGTTCCTGATATTTCTGCATGTTTACAAGATGTTATTGAATCTGATGCAGCAGAAAGGGGTGTCAAGGTTGACGGTGCCAAGGCTGTTGAAGACATGAAGGAAGAAGGTAAGTACGTTTTAGAAGTCTATTAGGTAGCGTGTAGATTGTTTAGACTATCGATTGTATAGAGAGACCACTGATTGTGTCTCTGTGTATTTATTGCTATTATACATTTTATTTATTCTGTTACATTATTAAACATTATTATACATTATTATACATTAGTATACATTATTCCATTATTCCATTATTCCTTTCCCCGTTTGTCCACGGCGCAGTGCGATAGCGGCGATATCTTTCGCCGTGGCCGGCGGCAACAACTCCGGTGCGGAGCTTGCGCACGGGCGGAACGCAAAGCGGGGAGCCAGCGGAACAGGGTCCGTCGGAGCTGGGGGGGAGGGGGGGAATAGTGGGCGGTTCGTGGGATGCCCTGGACAACTCGTGGGCGCTTCATGGGCGGTTCGTGGGAAAAAGTGTGGCGGGCCCTGTTTTCCGCCGGACGGCGGAGGAAAGCAAAGTCCGGCAACGGAGCGAGTCGCCTGCCTCGCCTGCCGTTTGTGGAAAAAAACACCCTCTTTCTTCTTTTTTGCAACAAAATTTTTCATTGGGGAGTATCAGAGCTGCATGACTGATAGTTAGCTTTGACTCATTGGGAGGGAATGCATATAAAAGGTGTGGTTTGTCTTTCTTTCCATGCAATCTACGTAACCCATCTAATACTTTCTTCCTATCCCTCTCTCTTTTCCTTTCCCATCCCTTCCTATCTGCTTTTTATCAATTCGCTTTTATCATGTCTGATAAGGAAACCGCCACTAGCTTTGAACAAAGTTCTAAAGCCGCATCTAACTCTAATGAAGATTTTGGATTTAAAACTACCACTGTTAACGAAGATGGACAAGAACCAGATTTAAAACTTTCCATTGAAGAAAAAACCGCTAAAGTTGATGAATTAGCAGCATCTTACAACATCAACCAAAAGAAATTAATGTGGAAGATCGACGTATGTGTTATTCCTCCATTCTGTTTACTTTATTTCCTTGCTTTCCTTGACAGAGTCAATATCTCAAATGCAAAAGTCTATGGTATTGAAAAATCCCTTGGCTTACATGGCAACCAATTTGCAACTGCTTTAACCGTTTTCTTTGTCCCATATATTGTCTTTGAAGTCTTATCAAACTATCTCATTAAAATTATCAAACCACACATTTGGCTTTCCGTTATGATTTTCCTGTTTGGTTTAGTTACCCTCTTAGTTGCTTATGCTAGAAATTTCGGTGGTTTGGTTGTTACTAGACTTTTCCTTGGTATCTTTGAAGCTGGTTCTTTCCCTGCTATCTTTTACATTATTGCAAATTTCTACACATCTGGTGAATCTTTAAGAAGAGTTGCTTTCTTCTTTAACTGTACCTGTTTAGCAGGTGGTTGTGCTGGTGCGTTAGCTTACAGAATTCACGATTTAGATGGTGTTCATGGTTTAGCTTCTTGGCAATGGATTTATATCATTGAAGGTGCATTCACCATGGGTTTAGCTATTCCACTTTATTTTGCCGTTACTGATTTCCCTGAAGAAGCAAGATTTCTAAATCAAAACGAAAGAGATTTCTTAAAGAAAAAATTAGAAATTTTCCAAGGTAATTCAGGTTTTGAAGTTAAGCAAACTTGGGATGATATTGCTACCGTTTTCAAGGAACCAATGCTTTATATTTGCGCACTTGCTTATTTCTCCTTAGTTATCCCATCGTACGCTTATGCCTTCTTTGCTCCAACTGTTATCAAGGAATTAGGTTACACTGCTATGGAAGCTCAAAGACATTCTATTTATCCATGGTTAGCAACAATGGGCTTTTCTTTAATTTTAGCAGTTTCCTCAGATTACACACGTATTAGATTACCATTTGCATTAATTGCATCTGCAACTGCAATTGCCGGTTTATCAATCATTTTCGGTTCTAATAACGTAAATGCAAAATATGCTGGTTGTTTCTTAACTGCAATGGGTTTATATTCAACCATGCCTATTTTAATTTGTTGGATGTCATTAAATTTCTCTGGTCATTCAAGAAAATCCGTCGGTACTGCATTCGTTATCGGTTTTGGTAATATCGGTGGTATCATTGCTGCCTTCATTTTCCCAAATAAAGATGCTCCAAAATACAGAACAGGTTTTGGTATTTGTATTGCTTTTGCATGTCTTGCCTTTGTTTGTTTACTTGCATATTTCGTTTATGCAAGATACATGAATGCAAGAAAACAATCCGAAAATTATATTCAAAAATGGCAAACTTATGATAAGAGAACACAAATCGTCAAGGGTGATTTAAATCCAGATTTCAAATACTGGTATTAAATTAAATTAAATTAAATTGCTATGGTGTTTCTTACTATACATTTCACAACATATACTTTTTTGACTGCTTTTCTAAAATACAAAAACAATTCTCTAATGACTAATGTTCTCATTAATATCCTAATTCATTGTCTTGAAGACAAAAAATTTAATAGAATCTTGGGTTTTATCTTTTATTTACTTATATATCCCACCCCTGTACTTTTATAAACATTACTACGAACTAATCTTATAAAACATTTAAAAAACTGAATGAAAAAAAAAAGAGACCATTATCTTCGCTTAACCAAAACCATCATAATTAAAGTTTGACTTAAATTTCTCACGATTTCAAACTGGTAACATTGTAATTACCCAAATAGGAAATTATTATCCAAGTGAATCAATTCCCTGTTACATATCCTAAATATTAACAAATGTACACGCAAATGACCACTCTATGATTGCTATTTTAAATAAATGATTAACAAAAGCTAAATTTCATGAAACTAAAATCACGACTTTATGGTTTGATAAATCATAAAGTTGAGTCTCTATTTCAAAGTTCAAATTAGTATTTTTCAGAAATTCAACTATTTAAGAATATGTGGATATCCCAGTAATTATTGAAATATCATCGATTGTCACCCAATCTAGCCAAACAGCCAACACTCCACTTAGAAATGAACTTGAAGATTTTGGTATCCACCTTATTGGCAGTAATAGCTACCGTTCATGCCGGCGATGATGACAATTGTGATGATCCTTTCACTGAAGCAGTTACCGTTATTGATGCTTATTTAAAAACCACCTTACCAGACGGCAAAAAAAGTTTCTACAGCTCTCCAAGGACCATTACTTATTTAGCACCTGCTTCTTGTTTCTTTGATGGTTTACCTACTGAAACCGTTACTGAAGCTTTTCCAACAACAACAATCACCAGCGTTTACACTGATTGTGACGGTTTGGTTGGTTTAGCAAAGAGAGATTGGCTTGGTGGATCAACACTAACCACCAAAACCATCTAACATTGTTTGATTAGGTTGTCACTTATGTAAGTTTTTTATAATTTTCTTTCAACAAATTATCATACCATATTTAAGATTTATTTAAGCCCAAGTAAAGTAAATAACTCTTTCTTGCTTAATCCATTACCAAGCATTTTTAATGCCGATTCTGAATTTCTATCAACAACTGTATTAATTAATTCTTTTTTCCTATCTTGTAATTCGTGAATTCTTGTTTCCACTGAATTAGAAATGAAGAATTCATGAACATCGACATTATAAATTTGCCCAATTCTATAACTTCTATCAATTGCTTGTGCGCCAATGGCGGGATTCCAAAATGGCTCATATAATATGACTCTTGAACATGATGTTATATTCAATCCATAAGCACCACATTTAAGTGAACATAATAAAACATGAATTTTTGGATCATCTTTTAATTTTCTCAAAGTATCCGCCTTTGTTTGTTTATCCATTTTACCATCATATCTAACAAACTTAATACTATTATCCATTAACTTTTTCGACAAAATATCTAACATTGATGTAAATTCTGAAAATATGATGGTTTTACGTGGTTTTTCAATATCGTCCTTTTTCAAAATATTTAATATCCTTTTAATTTTAATTGAGTTAACTGAATAAGATTTAAAATCTTCTAAATCTCTATTATTCTTTGTATTTTCTTCAAGACTTATGCCTTTCATTAAATTAATTAAGTCTTTATAATCTTCATCTTCTAATGATTGATTCAAATCTTTTTCTGAAAAGTTTTCAGTTAAATCTCGCTTGATCTCGTTAAATAAAGTGTCATCATCTTCGTCCTCTTTTCTAATATTAAATAATAATTCCCAATGACAACATAATTGCCTTAGCCTCAGTAAATATGAAAAGGCATTCAGATAATCTAACTTGACGTTTTCATTTTTATGTAATTCACCATTTAAATCATCATTTAACTCGATATTTTTGCCTAAAAGTTGAGAAACAATTCGTTTTTCAACTTTATCATATAGTTTCCTTTCAAGTGGCAGAAATTCTAAAGTTTCTTGATGTATGGTCTTTTTAACGGTTAAAACATTATTATCAATTAAAATTTGTTTTGTTCTTCTCAACATAAATTTATCTAGAATCAAATGTAACCTTTTTAAGCCTTTCGCAATTGCGGCTGAGTCTTTTGATCCTAGTGGGACACCAATTTCATTCGTCCAGACATTAATATTTTGATACTTGTTAACACCTAAAAATTTAAATAAAGAATATAATTCGTCAACTTTATTTTGAATTGGTGTACCTGTTAAACACCATCTTTTTTTAGAAATTAAATTACAACATGCTTGATGAGATTTAGTTTCTCTATTTTTAATTAAATGAGCTTCATCTAAGACAATTCTTCTAAATGGATAATCTGGATCATATAATGGAGATGACATTTTTTCATTTTCTGCAGACAACGTTTGATAGGACGTTATAATCACATCAAATGAATGAACTACTTTGGTATTATGTGGTCTTTTTGGACCGTGAAATGTTAGAACAGATAATGATGGCGCCTTAAAATTTAATTCAGAAGCCCATTGGGAAACTAAGGATGCAGGACATACAATTAAAGTAGATTTTATTTTCTTTTTAGTTGAATTTGACAAAATTAATGCTATCATTTGGACAGTTTTACCCAAACCCATATCGTCTGCCAATATACCACCATTATTGAAAAATGTTTCCTCTTCATTGTTTTCTAAGCCTTCATCAGTTTCCTTAAGATAGTTTCGTTTTCCAACTTTTGCTTTTTCTCTATGTAATAAAAATTTCAAACCTAAAACTTGATGTTCAAATAATTCACCGACTAAGCCATCAACTTTTTTATCCTTCGGATCAACTAAAGTTTTTGGGTATTGTTGTGGTTTCAATAAATCTTGAATCAACTCTCTTGCATTTGCTTTTTCAGTTGGATCATCAATAACCTTATCAAATGATGATTCCGTGAATGTATGTGTTGGTTTGGTGATGATTGGATTGGTAGGTGGTTGAATTATATGTTTTGTCGCATATTTACTAAACGGACCATTATTCATTTTCATATCTCTAATATTGACTTTGTTTTGTGTCCATTTGGAGGATTTAACCGATATTGGAATCAAAAAATCGTTTGAATATGTCAACTTTGACTGATTTTTATGGGTTGACGATGGTTGTTTCTCCTCGTTTTTGGTGGACAATGCACCCAGCGACTTTGCTAGGTCATCCATTGTGTCCATTGCTAAAACCTGACTCCTCGTCCGGTGGTGATATCCTGGAATATGACCTGTAACAACAGCAAAAACGCCCGCCAAACCATCTCCAGACTCTGCCACCCGTCCCCATTCATGTCAGCAACCCTCACAGATCAAAATCCGATTTTGCTCTCTGTTTTTCAATTTTCAATTTTTCAACGGTCAGCGAAAAATCAAGAAACAAAATGGACAGCCCAAACGAAAACTACAGGAAAATGTTGTCGAAGTAATGGGGTCTTTCTGGACCTAGCCATAGGGTTTCTCTCCAGCTACCACCACATCCCAGACCGCAGATGGTGCAGGACGCACAATCAACAATGCTAATGGCTGCAACGCCCTTTGAAGACCAGTATTTGGACATCTCCCGTCTTCTAGCCCACAAATCACTCAATGGTGATTTGCTGACTCTAAAATCGAATACCACTTCGAAAATTATGATGGCCAACACCAATAATAATGGTGGCAATAATACCTATTACAACAACAACAACAACAACAACGGTTACAACACAAGGAGTTATGATTTGAATAGACAGAACGGTAGACAATACTACAACAACAATAACAACAACATTAATGGCAATAATAACCTGAACAATAATCTTAATAATAACAGCAACAATAACAGCTATAAGAATAACAAAACTAGTATCAACACTATTAATACCAGTAATATTGCTAGCAATCTCACGAAACGTCAAAATCAAATCAATACTCTTAATAATCCAAACTTTAATAATAATACTGCCAATAACAACAACAATGGACAAAAAAGATTTAAAAATTTTAATAACTTCACAAACCCAAGTAATGCAAATAATTCAATAAATCAACAAGGCATTGATCAAAACAGTTTATATTTGGGACTTAACAATCCTTTAAATTCTATGAACTTATTACAACAATTCCAGCAATCTCAATATCCTAATCAAAATAATAATCTATTGGAATCTTTCCTGTACCAACAACTTTCAAGTCAACAACCAACTTCACAACCTCAATCATCATCACAGGTTACTCAGTCACCATTTGATTATAATATTGATACTTCGTCAAATGATTTTTTTTGTAAGTCAAGTATCAATTATGCAAATCTTTCAAATGATTTAGTCAATTCATCAACACCTATATCACCAATATTTAATGGATCGCAGTCTACCCCACATTTTAAATCGGATAACAAACAACAACAACAACCAAGTTATTTAACATCTAATATTAATACCAATAATAACAACACCAATAACAATGATATCTCAACTACCGCCACGGGAGTACCAAAACTTGATAATTTAGGAGCATTAGATTTTCAATCATTAATGGATCAAAATGATATTATCAGCAATATTGCATCACCAACTGAAAGTATACCAAGACCAAGTTCTTCATTTGCGTCATTTAATCTGAACACTATTCCATCATCTTCAGTTAATAGAGAAAACTCGTTGATATCTGATATTTTAGATTCAAACTCAAATTCAAACACCACTTCAAATTCACAAACCAATTCAATTATTTTAAATACCAATAATACAAGCTCATCTACAATTGACAATCCAAAATCTATTGATATGGACAATAATATGACAATCACATCAGGTAAAACTGAGTCAAACACAACTTCAACTACCCTAGTTGATCCTTTGGAGTCCATTTGGAAACGTGGTCATAATACCGATGCCGATCTATTAAATAGCATTGGCGGTATTGGTGGTTTTGCATTTGGTAAATTTGTAAGTGGTAATGATGATGATGATAATAATGAAGCTAAAAATGAAAATGAAACTGAAGGTAAAAATAGTACTTAATTTATTCAATACTCTATTTTAAATTACTTCAAAATATTATTCATTTTACTATTTACATTATGGTTACATTATTTCATGGTTTTTTTTTAGTTGATTTTTCTAGTTTTATTGTACTTTATTTTAGTTTATTAGTTTACCTACATTTTTTTGTTGTTTACCTTGTTTTTATTTCATTTCTTAGTTTATTTTGTTTTCAACTACCCATTCCCACTTTTCCCTTAACTACAATTTTAATTTAATGGACATTGTTTATATATCACTTTATTTATTTGTTTACGAATTACATATAATATATAATTTCCTCTTCTTATTCTTTAAAAGGGAATAATGTAACTAATTTATATAAAGTAGTTTATTGCTACTCATCATATTCAAAAAAATATCCAGTACCTGACTCGATAATATATTCCATAACATAAATTTATAAAGAGTGCAATCACGTCGTTATTCGTAAGTGTAAACATAATTAATTATCTTGAGCTGCAAGTTGCCATGCAGGAATTGATCCGTTTTGATCATTATTAATATTGGTTTTTTGAGACGCAGCTAGTTGCCATGCTGGAATGTTATCTCCTTTAGAATTATTGACACCTTCACTAACGGAAGCTGCTGTTGACGTTGTCGATGTAGATGGCCTCTTGTAATCAGATCCAAGGATATCTTTTACAGATGGAACATCTGATGGTGATGGAATAACTAAATTAGAAAATGTTGAAGAATCCTTTGAAACTCCAGGAACGGTTGAAGCAGCTACATTGGAAGTTGGACGATTATTAGTTAGTAGATTTGGAGGAGGTGTTGGTGATGGTGCTGGTGTTGGTGCAGTTGAAAATGATGATGTTCCTGTGGTTGTCGATGGCGCAACTAGATTAGCATTAAGTTGAAAATTCTCAACAGATTGCTTTAAACTATCAGTCTTCTTCTCAAGTTCTTTCAATTCACTGGAAATTGTACTCTTCTGAGATTCCAAATTTTTAAGCAAAGTTGTTTTAATACTGTCTATTTCTAACTTGAGATACTTTAAAGTTTCTTCATTTCTCAAATTCTTTTCATTGGTTGCTTTGACAATGGCATCAACCTCAATCAATGCATCATCAATTAATTTACTTTTTTCGTCTTGTCTTTTAATAAATTCTGTCTGATCAGTTTCTAGCTTCTGTAAAATACCTTCAACTCTTTGAAACTCTCTCTCCATTGCATCTTTGTCTTCGTCTAGTTTAGATTGTGTTGGTGGAATAACTTTAGGTAATACATATCTTGAAACTACGGTATATGCCCCATAAAGGAAACCTGCCGCCGTTGTACTCATGATAACATAATCCTTCCAATCGTAGCTTCTTGGAGCTGGTGGCGGAGGTGGTACATAATATGGATACGGGTTTATACTTGGAGGAGGTGGTAATTGTGCTGGTGATTGTGTTGGTGGTGGTGGAATGGCTGCAGTTGAAGTAACAGGTTGTTGTTGTGCCATTGATAAGGCATGTTGGATTTCTGCATTAGTCATTCCCTTTGATTCAAGAAACTGGATTTTCTTTGCAAGAGGCGTATCATTCACAGACGGATCGGTCAAAAACGATACGGCATTGTTGACCATGTCCTGACGCACTCGCTGTTCAGACATGTGTAGTAAGGTGTCCGGTTGGTGTTGTTTAGGACGGGAAATGCCAGAAGAATACACCTCTATTCAGCTATTTGCCATCTGCCGGTCTGTTACTCCAAATTGCAAGTCTCCAAATTTTCAAATTTCGTTTCTCACATTTTTCGAATTCGATTTCCACTTTGGGGTCTGCCTGTGAAGTGGATGGTGAAGCAAAAGGGTGTGAACTCGAACTACACAGCACAACGACGACAACGTCGGTGGCAATTTTAAGGCGACACTGGCACAAACAAGGACAGAAAAGAACTGAGCTTCTTCTTGGTTGGCCTCGCATTTCATGATGGACAACGTCAACACGTCAAGGGTATGTCTACACATCACATATTGTGCAATATGTCGTGTTTTCCATTTGCAATATTTAATATAAAACTAACATACTAACGTTAATTCAATAACCCCCACTTTTACTTTCTTTTTTTTTTTAACAGATAACTGTCGATACAATGCTGGTCGAAAATTCAGAAATCAACAATAATACAGATTCAACACACGAAGTTAAAACTGACCACGTTAGCCAAAATGAAATTAATAAATTATCACTGGCATCTCCTGATGAACTCCTATCTGTTTTCCAAAAAAAATTAACCACGGTTATAGATTTGGATCATATTTCTAACACATCAATGAACAGCCTAAAATTAATGAATGATGAATTTCAATTTTTATCAACAACCAACGGTGTTTACTTAGATCATAAATTTACTGAAAATTTAAAAAATGATTTTAATAACTTTAATTCAAGTGATATGATTTATGATAAGATTTATAAACGTCATAAAAAAATCGTTTCTGAAACTGACGTTTTAGACAACTTGAAAAATGATGTTTTAGATTATTTGGTTGATGTTCAAACTGAACGTGAATATATGTTACACAACCTGAATAATGATAAATCAAAGATAAAATTATCTGAAATTGAAGATTCTTATGTTGCTCCTTTGAAAGTTACTTATATTGATCCTTTGGCTAATCCCGCTTTAAATGACAACAATGAATCAGGCGCTGATCAATTAAATAACCATGTTTCTTCAAGGAGAAGTACCAGAAGAGGAAATGTCAAAAAAGAAAAAGATATTATCACAAAAATCCCTACTACTAAAAATGGCACTCTTGTGAAAAGAACGAGGGCCAAAAGATCTAAAAAGAACACATTGGCGTCAACTGCAATTACGAATAATGTTGTTATTGGTAAAAGGAAGAGAAAACCGGTTTCACGTACTGATGAAATATTAAATGAAGGTGAAATAGAGCATGAATTAAATGAAATATTTAATGAAGAAGAGCAGACTCCACATGTTGTTAAGAGAAGGAGAAGAAGAGCTAACAATGATAATGCTGATGAAATGTTGTCTGATGTCAGTAGCATTATTGTTGATGATCAAAAATTATCCTTAAAAGAATTAAAATCAATTGAAAGACAATATGATAACACTTATCTTTCAATTTGGAAGGATTTATCCAGAAAGGATAATCCGAAGGCTTATAGATTATTCCAACAAACTGCTCAGGCAAAATCCATTAATTTGAGAAAAACTGCACAATTAGCTTCAAGAGAATCAAGAAAATGGCAAGTTAAAACAACAAAGGCCCAGAAGGATCAATTCGCAAAAGCAAGAAGATGTATGAGAGAAATGTTAAGTTTCTGGAAAAAGAATGAAAAGGAAGAAAGAAATTTGAGATTAAAGGCAGAACAAGAAGCATTACAAAGAGCCAAAAAAGAAGAAGAAGAAAGAGAAGCAAAGAGACAATCAAGAAAATTGAATTTCTTGCTTAACCAAACTGAATTATATTCACATTTTATTGGTAAGAAGATTAAAACAAGTGAGTTTGAAGGTGACATGGGTGATAAAAATGTGGCCAAAAATGCTGAAAACACAAAACTTGCACAAAATGAAGAAGATGTTGATTTAAGTATGGCAACAAAAGACTTCAATCAACTCAATTTTGATGAGGAAAATGAAGATGCATTAAATAAAATGGCTGCAGCAAATGCACAAACCGCTCTATTGGAAGCTAAGAATAAAGCACAGCAATTTAATCGTGGTGTTCAAAGAGCTAAATATAGTGATGATTCCGATTCTGATGATTCTGATAATGAAGGTGAAATGAATTTCCAAAATCCAACATCAATTGGTGACATCACTGTTGATCAACCAAAATTACTTAATTGTACATTAAAAGAATATCAACGTAAAGGTTTGAATTGGTTAGCTAATTTATATGAACAAGGTATTAATGGTATTTTAGCCGATGAAATGGGTTTAGGTAAAACCGTTCAAAGTATTTCTGTTTTAGCATACTTAGCTGAAAATCACGATATTTGGGGTCCATTTTTAGTTGTTACACCATCATCAACTTTACATAATTGGCAACAAGAAATTACAAAATTCGTTCCAGATTTCAATGTTTTACCTTATTGGGGTACTGCTAAGGATCGTAAAGTGTTGCGTAAATTTTGGGATAGAAAAAACATCATTTATAATAGAAATTCTCCATTCCATGTCGTTGTCACATCATATCAATTAGTTGTTGCAGATGCTGCGTATTTCCAAAAAATGAAATGGCAATACATGATTTTAGATGAAGCTCAAGCAATTAAATCATCACAGTCTTCGAGATGGAAATCTCTATTAAACTTGCAATGTCGTAACAGATTACTTTTAACAGGTACTCCAATTCAAAATAATATGCAAGAATTGTGGGCTTTATTGCATTTTATTATGCCTTCATTGTTTGATAATCATGAAGAATTTAGTGAGTGGTTCTCAAAAGATATTGAAGCACATGCTGCCTCAAATTCTAAATTAAATGAAGAACAACTACGTCGTTTACATGCAATTTTAAAACCATTTATGTTGCGTAGAATTAAAAAGAATGTTCAAAGTGAATTGGGTGAAAAGATTGAAATTGATGTCTATTGTGATTTAACAAATAGACAAAAGAAATTATATCGTATGTTACGTTCACAAATTAACGTTGTTGATTTGATAGAAAACAATAAAAGAATTGGTAATAATGAAGAAGTTGAATCATTAATGAATGTTGTTATGCAATTTAGAAAAGTTTGTAATCACCCTGATTTATTCGAAAGAGCAGATGCAAGATCAGCATTTAGTTTTTCAACTTATCCAGCAACTGAAAGTTTGCTAAGAGAAATTAATGATAACGTGTTAGAATTTAATTATAATACCAAGAATTTAATCAAATATCATTTGCCCAAAGCAATTATGAATGATTTATTGTTACCAGCATATGAAAATAATAATATAACTGATAAAGAGAAATTAATTAAGAAAATGTTTAATATCTATGATCCAAACAATTATATTACTGATAAAGAAAGTGAAATGAGCATTTTAAAATTTATAAAAGAATCTCCAAGAGACATTAAAAAAATGGTTTCAAATAATTTAATTTTTAATGCTATTGATAAAAGATCATATCTTGAATCAAATGAAGAAGAAAAGGATAGAATACTGGCTGAAGTTTATGGTAATCTTTGTGATACAAAATCATTAGTAATAAACAAAAGTCATATACCTGAACATTTTACAAATGTCAGTGATAGCGTATCTAAAGATATGTATATGAGAGTTTTCCAAAAGGGATATTTTGAAAATGCTATGGCACCACCAATTGAATTAATTTGTTCAAAGGAGAACTTCAGTAGCATGAACGATGATATTTTGTTTAATCCGATAATCAGAAAGGCATTATTACCATTAAGTTTGGATACACAAGCTGAACTTATTGAAAAAGATGTTTCTATTGACGCTTGGCCAAAGGCAGAAATGTTACCAGTTGAAGAGTCTAATTTCATGGGAGGTGGTACCATCAGATTGCCATCAATGGAAAGATTTGTTCTCGAAAGTGCAAAATTAAAGAAATTAGACCAAATGCTTGTTGATTTAAAGAAAGGTGATCATAAATGTTTAATCTATTTCCAAATGACCAGAATGATGGATTTAATGGAGGAATATCTAACATATAGACAATATAAATATATTAGACTTGATGGTTCATCTAAATTGGGTGATAGAAGAGATCTTGTCAATGACTGGCAAACAAATCCTGAATTATTCATCTTTTTATTGTCAACAAGAGCCGGTGGTTTAGGTATTAATCTTACTGCTGCAGATACTGTTATTTTCTATGATTCAGATTGGAATCCAACCATTGATTCACAAGCTATGGATCGTGCACATAGATTGGGTCAAACAAGACAAGTTACTGTTTATAGACTATTGGTACGTGGTACTATTGAAGAAAGAATGAGAGACCGTGCCAAACAAAAAGAACATGTTCAACAAGTTGTTATGGAGGGTAAAGTTGATCAAGTTAATGAAAAAGAAGAAAAGGATAGAGAAAAGAAAGAAATGGCTCTCTGGCTTTTGGAGGATAATAAATAGATACCGTATTTGGTCTAAAAGTTTGTATGTTTACTGTATAGTTAAAAGTTTTATCTAAGATGTTAAAAACGCTGAAAAATAAAGGAGGTGAATGAAAGAAGATGTAGTTTAGTATCAAAAGAGTAATTGTTGAAATGTGAACTGTGTGAAGAAAGAAATGTCCTGTGGAGAACAATGCACGATTTTGTGAAATTTCAACCGTGAAATTTAAAATTTCGAATTTGTGGGTGGGTGCTTTCACAGATCTCCATCTTCCACGGTGGCAAGCTATTCATTTGACTTCACTGTGTCTGCTACAGTTGAGCCGATTCTGTTCGTGTGCAAGTACATTCAATACAAATCGAGTTTTGTTTTAATCGTTCCCCATCTTTCGTTAACGGAAAATATACATCGTTAGACTTACCTAGATATCAATAATTTCCTGATAGACTGAAATAGATTCAAAATGGCAGATTGTACTCCTGAACAAACTAAACTGGTTAATGAGATTCTCAGTATAAAACGTACTGACTATTATCGTGTTTTAAAAGTTGAAAAATCATCAACAGATGTTGAGATTAAGAAATCCTATAGAAAGTTAGCAATTAAATTACACCCTGATAAGAATAAACACCCAAAAGCATCAGAAGCTTTTAAAGTTATTGCAAAGGCGTTTGAAGTTTTAGGTGATGAATCCAAACGTAAAATGTATGATATGACTGGTTCAGACCCTGATTCACGTAGTGGAATGGGTGGCGGTGCAGGTGGCTTCCCAGGCGGAGGTGGTTTCCCAGGTGCAGGAATGAATGGATTCTCAGGTTTCCAAGGTTTTCCACAAGGTGGTCACATGGGTGGAGGTATTAACGAAGACTTATTGAATATGTTGTTTGGAATGGGTGGAATGGGTAATAATGGATTCTCATTCAATTTTGGTGGAAATGGATTTCCAAATAATGGGTTTTATTATTCAAATACCGCAGGTATGAATGCAAGAAGACGTGCACAACAGCAACAACAACAACGTCAAGGAGCTAATAGACGTGCAAATGGCGAAACACATTCTGATCTAAGTTGGTCACAACATTTAATTCAATTCTTACCATTAATAATTATCTTATTTTCGATCCTTATAAACTCGTTTAGTGGTGGATCAAGTTCTAATAATGGTTATAAGAATGTTCGATCATTTCACGGTAGTGTTCCAAAATATTCATTTGAACCAATTAATGGGTTAGATGTTGAACGTACAACACCAAAATTTAACATTCATTACTATGTTTCCGAAAAAACTGATAACGATTTCAAAGGACGAAAAAATGCTGAAAGTGAATTACAAGGTTTAGATAAATATGTTGAAACTAAATATGTTGACCAAGTTAACTATGGTTGTATGAAGGAAAGAAATATCAAAAATGAACTGATTGAAAACGCACAAGGTATTATTTTTACAGATTGGAAGAAGATTGAACAAGCTAAAAAAATGCCAATGCCACATTGCGAAAGATTGCAAGATTTGGGACTTTTATAATTAATTAAATAAATATTGTATATATATTTACTCATAATCATTAAGAACATAAACCTAAGGTCAATTTCCGAATTTCCGAACTACTATGATAAAAATAAAAAGGAAAAAAAACCAAGCTATAACAAGAAAACGAAAAAATTAATGCGGTTTATGTGGATCGAACACATGGCCTCCAGATCTTCAGTCTGGCGCTCTCCCACTGAGCTAAAACCGCTTTTGTTGAAAAGCAAAGAACTTTTATCGCTACGTTAGTATAACATGGTCAGCTGACTGACCATTTGTTTAAAAGCGTGATATTAAGGGATTATGTTGGGATACAAATTTAAAGACAAGATAGCCATTGAATTTATATAAATTCAATATCAAATTAATCATTAATTATAATAAATTTTAATTGTCTATTGAAAACACCATTGTTGAAGTGATTGTCGTACTGATAACAGATGGCCAAATTTTTAGATCATATTTTAACCCAAGTATGGTGAAAAATCTTTAAAATGTTCAATGGTTAAGAAAAGAAAACCACAGAAATATTCGATTATTGTTGTAATGCATTAACTCTGAGAATCGGGTCCATATTGATTAGATAAATCGGTAATTAAATAAGCTATAGAAAATACAAAAATACATATAACTAGAGAACTATGACCCCTTATAAATACTAATCTAATGTGTAATAATTATATAAAGGAATAGATATCAGATAAGAGATATCAAATAACAGATAGGAGATAGCCGATCACAAATCACAGATAACAGATAACAGATAAGTTATTATCTGTCTATTGGTCCATTTGTTATCGGCCGGTCTGTTATCAGTACGGCATTCCTTTCAACAATTATAATGTGAGTTTCAGTTCTCTGGAGCTTTAATTAAAAACTAGAAGTTAAAGAATCTATATATACCTATTTATCTACCCAAAGTAAACTAAAACTGGTGATCACATGCACCATTAAGTGTCATTTCAGGAGTCCCAAATAGCTTGTTCCAATCTAATAACAACTGGTCACTAAATATTTGTTGTGAGCTATCCTGCTCTGAATTAATAAAATTAATGAAATCATAAAACCCCTTCTCCATTTGATATAAATTACTGGCCGTATTTGTATTATTATTTATAAATTTATTATTTTCATTTTTGTTTTCGTTTTCATTCATAACCATCATACTGTTGGTGTTATCATAAAAATTTGATAAATCAGAACCATTATTGACAATTTGAGCCTCAAAAGGTCTGGTAATCGAGTCATCAAACTTTGTATCAAAAAGAATTGGTGTTGTTTTTAATGGTTCAGTTGCTTGGTTATTCAATTTAAAATAATTTAAAAGAACAGTTATATTATTACTAAAACCTTTCATCGTACCAACAGATTGTGAACCATAAAGGTTATTAATGTCTTTAATTTCTTTAATTGATGCTAAAATATCATCAGCATTGATTTCGAATGTATTCGATAAAATTAATTTAAATTTGATATGATTTTCATTTTTTAGTCCATTTTCAGTTTCTTTAATTAATATGTATCCTAGAAGCAAGATCATCAATGAGTTGTATGCATAAAATAAATCATAATGCAATAAACCTGTAAAATTATTCGTATTAACAGAAAATGTGATGACTTGCATTAGTTTTATTGCCGAATCAACCCCACTACATAAAGTTGTTATAATGTTTTCATTAGCCACAAATACATTCTTAGGTTTTAATGAAAATGCAATTAAATATGGTGCAAGCAATGATAAAATACAGTAATAATATTGTAAATGAAGTTTAATTTGATATCTTTTAGGATTCGGTCTTTTGTAATATTCTAATGAATACCCAATACCCATTTTCCAGATTTTTAGAGAATTATTAATTTTTGAAACATTGCTCAAGTTTTCTTTACACCATGGATTCCTGCTTTTTGTCAAATATTCTCTATTTTTTAAAATAATAAACATTATTTTAAATAGCTCCATTGATTTTGTATAAACGTCTCTAAATAGTTTATCTTCAATATTTTCCAACATTGGTAATTTAAGATCAACATCGTATAATGAAATGTTTGGCAATCTACCCATAATTGCGCAATTATTCATATGTAATTTGAAACTTGACCACCAAGCTATTCTAATTTCTTCCTGCAATGGCTCATCAAATTTAATAACATGTGACTCTTGACAATATCCTAATTGGACACATTTCAAGCAGGCGTTAGTTAGTGTAATCCATGCAGAATCCCTATCCTTTAATGTTGAAAAATGTAAACTGATTAAATATAACATCCTAACACTATGCACATTTTTTGCAAATAAACAATACGATAAGAAAAGTTTTACCATTTCCCAATACTGAGCTATAATTGAATTTGAGGCAGTATTAGCTTCGCTAGGATCATCAACTTGCAATAATTTTGTAAGGTAACAATTTCTTCCTAAAATCCAAACCAAATACATCGTACAAATTTCTTCATTACAGAAATTATCATTATTCAAACTTTCCTTATTTTTTAAATGTAACAAATATAATTTTTGTCTTAACCTGAACTTATTTTCATCAAAAATGAAGTAACTCTGGTGTAATTTATTAAAGAAAATATTTGTGTACATTTCACACTCTTGTGGAGGAATTAAATCCAAAATTAGTGATACGTGGATATTATTATCATAATTTAATATAGGAAAGCTTGTTTGTTTATTTGACTCTGAAGAGTTGATTTTTTCTTCTGCATTAACATCACCAATTTTTAGTAAAGTATTAAATAATAAATCAGCACTACCAATGCCAGATTTTTGTTTTTTAAGTAAAGTTGTGGTCGAACTAGAATTAGAACTCGAATTTGAATTATGCATGCCTATTGATGGATTATTGTTTTGATTTTCATAAGTCGAATTTTCAATATCCAAAGGACTATTGTGATTATCATGTTCATGCTGGTTAGTATCATTAACACTACCGTGAACATCCACACCATTATCAATACCATCATCCATGTCATCATCCATATCATCATGAGCACGTAATCCTGAACTCAAATTAAATGTATTTATAGAATTTATATCAGGTAATGAGATAAACAAAGCATCACCGATTTTCTTTAAATGATCAACATCGGTTGGATCATTCTCAGGGAACATTGCTTTAATAATTGAAGTGTAGTAACTAATTTGTTTAAAAGTATTTTCAGCAACTGGAAGCACTTTCTTCTTTTTTCTTGGTAATGATGTGATACATTCTGCTTTTGCTTTAATACAGTTTTGGCATGGTATATTAATATCAAATCTTTTTTGACCATTAGCAAATCTATGGCAACCACGCTTTTTTAGCTTGCAACGATCACAGCTACTCAAAGCTCTCTTTCTTTTGTCTGCTGGAACAGGGTCCCTCTTTCTGGCCATCGCTATACGTGAATATATTTGACTTGAGCCATAAAAGCAAAAACATGACTGATGGAAGAATCGTTAGTGTAGATAGCGGAAATGTTTCTTGACATTTTCCACTGTTTCCAACATGTGCGGAAGGGTCCCTGAACGTTCCGCACTGTTGTGTGCTTATCTCACTTTTGCGTGCGGATGTCACCAACCGCATTTTTTCTTTCCACTGGACCATTCATTTAAAGAGAGTGGTTTTCAGATGGTTGTCTTGAAACATCAAGATACCTTTTTTTATTGGAAATTTGGGTAAATATTTGCATTTAGAAATATCTGTATTCATAGTGCATCATGAGTTTTGCAACTATATCTAGAAGATCCACTGTTTACTCTACCAAGGGTATGGTTTCTTCCACTCAACCACTAGCAAATGCAGCTGGTATTCGTATTTTGGAATTAGGTGGTAATTGTGTTGATGCATGTGTTGCAATTTCTGCATGCTTATGTGTTTTGGAACCAGCTTCAACTGGTATTGGAGGTGATTGTTTTTCTTTATTTTATAAAGAAGCCGATAAAAAAGTCTATGGTTTAAACGGTTGTGGTCGTTCAGCTGCGAAATTAAATATTGATTATTTAAAAGAGAACCATCCTGATCATATAACCAAACATTTCAGATTTAAAAGTGATTCAATTTTTAAAGTTAATGTTCCAGGTGCAATTGCAGGTTGGTATGATGCAGTTGAAAATTGGGGTAGTAAGAAAGTCACATTTGCCGAAATTTTAAAACCTGCAATCGACTTAGCCGAAAACGGTTATGTAGTCTCTTCAATTAGTGCACATTTATGGGCAGAAAAGGAAACTAAATTAAAGGCAGAAAATAAAAAAGACCATAATCTTAAAAATTTCTTGCCAAATGATGATTGTACAAAAGCTCCAAAGGAAGGTCAATTTTTAAAAAACAAGCTACTTGCCGAATCACTTAAATTGATTGCTGAGAAGGGAAAAGATGGTTTTTATAAAGGTGAAATAGCTGAATCAATGATTGAAGAGTTAAATACTAGAGGTCACGTTTTCACAAAGGATGATTTCACTAATCACACTTCAACATTTGTTGAACCAATAAATTTTGAATTTTTAGGTCAAAAGTTATGGGAAATTCCACCAAACGGTTCAGGTATTATTGCCCTCATCACACTTGGCTTAATTAAAAGCTTAGATGCATCAGGAAAAATCAATTTAAAAGGTTTGAAGCATAATTCACCAGAATATTTACATTTAATTATTGAGTGTCTCAAAATTGCATTTAAAGAATCCGAAGAATATGTCTTTGACTACAATCATTTTATGGAAAAGAATAAAATTGATCCATTAGATTTAGTTCCAACAGTTCTAGGTGAAAAATATTTAACCGAAAGGGCAAGTGAATTCAATGAGGAGAAAGTCATTGATAATGGTGAAATGGTGGTCCCTAATCCAATGTTTAAATCTGATACTGTTTATTTCAACGCAACAGACAATGAAGGTAATGCATGTTCATTTATCAATTCAGTTTATGAAAGTTTTGGTAGTTCAATTATTATTCCTGAAAGAGGTTTTTGCATGCACAACAGAGGTGGTAATTTTAGTTTGAATCCAAACGCAAAGAATTGCCTTGAAGGCGGTAAACGTCCATATCATACAATTATTCCAGGTATGATTACAACCCCGACTTCTGACTTAAATAAAGATGATTTATATGCAGTTTATGGTATTATGGGTGGATATAATCAACCTCAAGCTCATGTTCAAGTTTATCTAAATATGTTATTATTTGGCATGAATCCACAAGAAGCATTAGATGCGCCAAGAGTATGTCTTTCCTCACATCCAGATTATAAACACACAGATAAAGGTTTTGGTTCAGATGGACCTGCAAGTACAGACGTTACATTAGTCGGGGTTGAAGATGGATTGGATGAAAAAGTTATCAATAAATTAAAAGCCTTAGGTCACAGTATCAAGATTTATTCCGGTTTTGAAAGAAAACAAATGGGTAGAGGCCAGATTATTAGAAAAGAATCAAAACCTGAAGATGGCCATTTAGTTTATGCTGGTGGTAGTGATTTAAGAGGTGATGGTGCATCAGTTCCTTTACTTTGAGTATATTCTTTATAGATTAAATAATATAGATTACATTAACAAAAGTTTCATAATTAGTTTCTAGCAGAGTGTTTTATAAATTAATATCTAATCAAAAAGCTATTCTATTTTATTGACAAAAAAATTCTGCAAAACATTATACAAAAAAGCTACGAATACCACTAAAATAGCTAACTAATATACTAGTAAGCATATCTAAAGTTTAAGTTTTCACGATCTGTTTTATCAGACAATAAAAGTTCTGTTTTATCAACTTCTTGATAATCATTAGCTTGTAATTTGTCACGCAATTTGTTTTCTCTATGAACCACAAATCTTAAAAGCACAGCCAACACACAAGTTACTGAAAGAACAACCAACAAGGTGATTTTTGCAGGTACATAATTTGGTGCGGTACTAGCCTGGAATAGTTGTGGACCAATGATGTTACCAATACAGAAAGCCATTAAAGTCATTGCGTTTCTTGCATTTCTTTTTGTATAACCTGCAGTGTTTATACCATTCCATGAATACATTAAAGCCATTAATCCGGCATTGGAATTTAACAAGTAAACACTGATCAATTTACCTGCTTTATTTGAATCTGGTAAACCCATGAATAACGCACAACCTAAAATTGTAGGTATGGTAACTATTGCAATCATTGAAGATCTTTCATTAGTGTAACTTGTGAGATAAGAACAGAACATGGCTGAAACAATTGAAACGAAACCCAACGGTATTTGGACCAAGGCTGATATTGTGTTAGAGAAACCCATACCTTTAATAATTTGGGAGGAGAAAATTGAAATTGCACCACCATCCATTAAAGAAAAAATGATAATAAAGAACAGGATCCAGGTTTCAGCTTCCAGTAACATTTCCTTAACTTGATAAAATTTATATTGTTTGTTTTCTAAACCTGTTTGGTTTTCTTTGATATGATCTATGATTAAAGTTTTTTCTTCTTCAGTGAAATATTTACAATTGACTGGATTATCAGGTAAAAAGATCAAAGTTAATATTCCAACAACAAAGGTAAGAATACCCATGAAGATAAACATGATTTGCCAACTTTCAATATTTGTTGAATGAACGTGTTGGAAACCAAACGACATTAAAGAACCAACAATTGTTGCAAACCCAGTTTGTGCAAACCATAAAAACGTTCTTCTTGATTGTTCACCTCTTGTCCACCATTTGGAACCAATAATGACTAAACAAGGTGCAACAGCCGCTTCAAAAACACCAAGCAAAACTCTAATAACCATCAAACTTGCATAAGTTTTCGTTAATGTGTGGAAAGCAACGACTATACCCCAACAACATATATTGACACCCAAGAATTTACCAGCCGGGAGCTTTTGAATCAAATAAGCGTCGAGGGGTTCAATTGCTAGATATGAAACGTAGAAAATGGTACCTAGATTGGAAAACTGATTACCGACAAGATGTTTTTTCAAGCCCATGATTGCAGCATAGTTGATCAATGTTTTGTCTAAGAATTGTAGGAAATAAATGACCATGAAGAAAGGCATGATTAAAAGATCGATTTTCCATTTTAATTTTCTTGGTAATTCCTTTGGCGTAGAATTCAGGGAAACGTCTTCATCATGTACTAAGATTGTAGAGCTATTAGCTGAGTTACTGATTTTCGGTGCGAGCTGGCTCATGACAGTTGTTGTTTTGGTTTATATAACAACACACAAGGTGGAAAAGAACCAAATGAGTCAGATAAGGAGACAAGTGGTACTTTAAATACATCCAAATTTTGACTAACTAAAAATATTTGACTTGACTTGTCCTATTGTTCTTAAAATTGATGTTCTGGGCCTTATTTCGCTTTGTGAATGAAAAATATCAAATATCAGAAAAAAAACGGAGGAAGGCCCAATGTGATCCAACGGAGAAGAGTCGATTAGCGAACAAAGAAAAAATATTGCTCACAATAACAACGGGTGAAAAAATAAATTTCATGTCCCCATCCTACGATTGGTTCAAGGGTTCATTGCAAAGTGGCTGGACCCCGGGGCGGTCTACATTGGGTGAAATGAGTAATTCTAAGCTAGGTTAAGTTAAGTTAAGTTAAGTTAAGTTAAGTAGGGTTATAGTATATAATAATGGAGCAAAAAGACAATTATAAATCAATCAGCATAAAAAAACTAGTAAGAATATCTGAAATCCAGGTTTTCACGATCTGTTTGATCAGACAATAAGATTGCATTTTGATCAACATTTGCATGATTTTCACCTTGTAATTTATCACGACGTTTGTTTTCTCTAATAACAACAAATCTTAAAATAACGGCTAAAATAGCCGATACAGAAAGGAATGTCATTAGCGTGATTTTTGCAGGTAAATAATTAGGTGCGGTATTAGCTTGAAATAGTTGTGGACCAATGATGTTACCAATACAGAAAGCCATTAAAGTCATGGCATTTCTGGCGGTTTTTTTGGTGTAACCTGAAGTGTTTGCGGCATTCCAAGAATAAGCTTGGGCAATTGTAGCACTGTTAAAGTTCAATAAATAAACACCAACCAATCTGCCCGCTTTATTTGAATCAGGTAAGCCTGTGAATAAGGCACATCCTAAGATTGCAGGTAATGCAACAAATGCAATCATTAATGCTCTTTCACCGGTGTAACTTGTAATATAACAACAGAAAATTGAGGAGATAATGGCAACAAAACCTAGAGGCATTTGAATTAAAGCTGCAATTTGATTTGAAAAGCCAATATCTTTGATAATTTGGGATGAAAAAGTGGTGACTGCACCGTTATCAGTTAAGGATAAGATAAGGAGGAAAAACATGATCCAAGTTTCATATTCCATTAACATTTCTTTAACTTGATGAAACTTATATTCTTTGTTTTCTAAACCTGTTTGATTTTCCTTGATATGATCAAGAATCAAACTCTTTTCATCTTCAGTGAAATATTTGCAGTTGACTGGATTATCAGGTAAAAAAGTTAAAGTTGCAACGCCAACAATAAAAGTCAAAATACCCATGAACATGAACATGATTTGCCAACTTTCGATATTTGTTGAATGAACATGTTGGAAACCGAAAGAAATCAAGGAACCAATGATTGTGGCAACACCTATTTGTGCATACCATAAACAGGTTCTTCTTGATTGTTCTGCCTTAGTCCACCACTTGGAACCGATGATAATCAAACAAGGCGCAACGGCAGCTTCAAAAACACCAAGCAAAACTCTAATAACCATCAAACTTGCATAAGTTTTAGTTGTAGCATGGAGAGCAACGACTATACCCCAACAACATATATTGAAACCCAGGAATTTACCGGCCGGGAACTTTTGAATTAAATAAGCGTCGAGGGGTTCAATTGCTAGATATGAAACGTAGAAAATGGTACCTAGATTGGAAAACTGATTACCGACAAGATGTTTTTTCAAGCCCATGATTGCGGCATAATTAACTAACGTTTTATCTAAGAATTGTAGGAAATAAACCAACATGAAGAAAGGCATGATCAAAAGATCGATTTTCCATTTTAGTTTTCTTGGTAATGGAGCTGGAGTTGACTTTTCCTGATCTAACTCAGATAGTGAAATATCTTGGTGAACTGTTATTGAATAGTCGTTCTTGATTTCGGAACTACTTGAAGTTTGATTCAAATGAATTTGACTCATGATTTACGGATTGTGTGTGTTTGGTGAAAACACAAATAAAAACACAAACAAGTAATCGTAAACATATGGTAAACACAAGGGACAGATAATGCATTTTATATCATTGAAAGTGAACCGTCGGAGAAAGCACAGGGAAGATCAATCAATGGGTACTGATAAAGTTTACCGTTTGAGAATAGTGCGGTGACTGTTATCCGCACTATAGAGAAATTTCCACTTAACGGATTTTTGAGAGAGAGATAGATAGATAACTCAGATGAGAGTCGAGTTGGGGGGTGAAGATAGGGGGGTCAAACACATTTTCGAAGGACACGCCATGCTTATCGGACATGTGTACTACAGGAGATGCATAGAGACATGCCACAATGATGGGCTACAGAGGTGGGTAAATGTACCCGAGCAGTAAAGTGGTATAATCAGGGGATTAGAGTGCGGAAGCTGGAGGAAGACGCATCCGCAGAAAGGGGAAGGAACCCGGCGGATATTGTGTCATGGCGAAACCGATATATGTATGTGTATCCTTATAGATAGATATATGTATATATATATATATCAGCACATAAGCACATAAGCACTAAGCAGTATCGAACAGACGATAGTGGCAGCCGAATGATTTGACGATTTGCAGCGAAATTCGCATTTTATTGTTTTGTGCAGTTTTTTATTGTTTTGTGCAGAACGAGAAAAATATGGCGAGCGGTGATTGTCTACAGCCTGTTTAGGGTCTATTGTTTGGTGTTGGGGGGGGGGGGACGCAGAGAGCTGATGGGGAGGCGGGCTTAGCAGGGTGTTCGAGGTGGTGGTGGTTACGTGTGTTTAGTATGTTTAGTGTGTAGTGTGTAGTGTGTAGGCCAGACATACGTTGGCGTGGTGGCTGTGGGACAAAGCCCGTTTGTTCTCGAAGAGCGAAAGAGAAGCAGGACGAGAAAGAGAAAGAGAAAAAGCAGCGGGCAAATTACGCAAGTGGTGTTTAGCCGACCGCTGCCCATTGGACTTCAGGCAGGCCAACGGCCAGCGGGCGGCAGCGTAGGGTGTCATGCCTTTTTGTGTTGGTTTGTTTGTTGTACACTGGGGTGGGTGGCCAGACGGGGGCCGTTCCCTGCTGAACACACCCACTCATGTTCTTCCTGGCCTGTAGACCGCTGTAGCCCAGCAATAATCCCCCCCGTCCGGCCCCTCATGAACAGAGCCGCCAGAGCCCTTGTCCACCCGCGCCAGAAATGGCAGAGTGGCAGAAGGGAGTAATTGCAAGTAGTTGAAACGACCAGAAAAGAACAGAAAAGAAAGAAGCTGGACTGATAAACTGGCTAATGGCAAATCACAGCACTGTGATACACACACAAACACGTTAACATTGTTATTGTTTGTCATTGTTTCTCCTTCTACGTGTCTGTCTGTCTCTCTCTGTGTTACTTTCTCCGTTTCTCCGTCTCTGGCCCAACTCCCCACCCCACTCCCCCACACTCTGTCTTGCCCCCCCTCGTCCGCCCTCCCCCAACACCGTTTACTGTCAATATTGCAATTGTCTACTGCCAAGCTCTAAACAATGGACTTCAATAACCAGTTCAACTTTATGGACCAAGGCTTCTCTCCCATGCCTATAGGTAAGAGCAAGAATAACATTAACACGAATACTACTAGTACTTCCTCTAATACAACTAATACGACCAATACTTCTAATACAATTACTAATAATAACGCTAATACCAATGCCTATACTAACACAAACACAAATGCTAATTCTAATATTAATATCCATAATCTTGGTGCTAACACCAACACCAACGCTAATCCTATTCTCAATCCCAATGCAAGCATCGATACAAACACTAATACTAATACTAATGCCAATGGTAACACTTACATCAATGGCAATGATTCAATTCTCGGCAACTCCAATAACAACAAAATTGCTAGCACGAATCCTAATGACATAAATCAACAGTTTTCCCAAAATGGATTGTCAATATCTCAAATTCAAGAAATTTACAAACGAATGCAACAATTGAAATTTCAACATGGTCAAAATGTAACCAGATTACCACAATACATGAAACTTTATAGTTTATTATCAAATGATTCAAATTTTCAAAAAATCCAAAGTCATTTACAACGAAAAAATCAATTACAAAATCAGGCAAATTTTAGCAATAACACTACTAGTAGCAACAACACCCCCAACAGCATCACCACCAACAACATTTCTAATAGTCAATTGAATATGGGACAAATGAATACCGACCAAATGAATATGAACAGGCCCACCATGAGCCAGATGAATAGTCAAATAACCATGAACCAAATGAATGACCAAATGAATAATCAAAATATAAATATGAATCAAAGTAGTAATGTTTCAAGTCCTTCGTTTCAAATGCAAAATCAACAACAACAACAACAACATCAACTATCTCAAGAGATGTTATTACAACAAAGACAAATGATGTTGCAACAACAACTTCAAGCTAATAATAACAGTAACAACACCAGTAGTACTAATCTTAGTACTAACAATAATCCTTCTAATCATTTACTTTCCAATAACGTCTCGAATGCTGGTTCACCGCTGGCCAATCCAATCCCATCGGCTCAAAAGCCAAACCAAAATGTAAACCAGAATCCAAATCTGAATCCAAATCAACCATCTTCAATTTTCAATCCAATTCAAGCCCAAATTTTAAAATTCCAAATTGGTACTTTCAAAAAATTCATTCAAAACCAACCAATAACACCTGAATTAAATCAATTAATCACAGCAAGTTATAAAAAATTTCAAACCGAAATAATTCAGGGTCAACAGCAACAGCAATCACAGGTTCCAACACCTCAACCACAACAACCACAGGTCCCATTACCACAAAAACAACAACTTCCAGTACCTCAACAGCAGCAGGTATTTCCTCCACAAAAACAGCAATCACAACAGCAACCTAATTCTATTAATCCTGAATTACAAAATCTCTATAATCAAGCAGAGATTCAAAAGCAAGCTCAACAACAGAAGCAAAAGCAAATTCAGAAGCAACAACAGCAACAGCAACAGCAAGACAAAAGGAATCAGAAGAAACCGTCAGTAAAGAAACAAAAGAAATTTGAACCTTCAATTGCAAATTCAAATTCAAATTCAAATCCAAATCCAAATCCAAATCCAAATCCAAATCCAAATCCAAATCCAAATCCAAATCCAAATCCAAATCCAAATCCAGTTCAAGATTCTACCTCAACTTTGTTATCCGATCAAAATTTAACCCAAAATTCTGTCTATGATAAACCAATTGACCCATCGATCTCCAGAGTCCATGTATTACCCCCACATCCACCAATGATTCTTGAGAAAATTGATAATAAATTCCCAAATTTAAAGAAAGAATCAATTCAAAATCCATTATCAAAAGTTGATTCATTCGTAATTCCTCAAGTTAAAAATGACATTTTATATGAATTCTTTAGTACGACAAAATCAAAAGTTTTCACACCATCTATTTTCCCAAATTCTTTAGATTTAGAAACCGCAAATGATTTAAAAGATTTACATGAAAATCTATTGGTTCAATATGAATTGGAAGATTTAGAACGTTTATCCCAATTAGATGATTCCTTTAAGTATGAATATGAAGCCTTTAAATTGTTTCCATATCAAACGGCTTTAAGAGGTTATATATTGTCAAATATTTCCCATCAAAATATTCTTTTAATTAATCACTTACCTAATTTTTCAGCAAAAATTAGAAATATTTGTTTAGAAGATTCATCTTTAGTAAATGCTCTTTATTTGGAACAAAAACATTTAAAATTGGAAAAGGAAAAGACCCAAGTCATTGAAAGACGAACCAATTTATTAAATGCATCAAATGATCATAAGAAAACCATTTCGGATAAAAGATCAAGATATTTACGCTTATCTAAAAATTTAATTAATTATCATCAACAAACCGAAAAGGAAGAATTACGTAGAATTGAAAGAAATGCAAAACAAAGATTACAAGCTTTAAAGGCAAATGATGAAGAAGCTTATGTTAAATTATTAGATCAAACAAAAGATACAAGAATTACTCATTTACTTAATCAAACAAATTCCTTTTTAAGTACTTTAACAGATGCTGTTAAAGATCAACAAAAGGAAACTCATGAAAAAATGATTAAAGTTGGTCATACTGAAGAAGTTGAAAATGATCAAGGAAATGAACTTGGAGAAGAAGAAAAATTAAACTTGGATTATTATAATGTTGCACATAAAATTAAAGAGAAAGTTGAAAAACAACCTTCTATTTTAGTTGGTGGTACGTTAAAAGAATATCAATTACGTGGTTTAGAATGGATGGTTTCATTATTTAATAATCATTTAAATGGTATTTTAGCTGATGAAATGGGTTTGGGTAAAACAATTCAAACTATTTCTTTATTAACTTATATTACTGAAGTTAAAAAATTACCTGGTCCATTTTTAGTCATTGTTCCTTTAAGTACTTTGCCTAATTGGATTAATGAATTTGATAAATGGGCACCAAGTTTAAAAATGATTTGTTATAAAGGTAGTCCACAATATAGAAAAGATTTACAACCAAGAATTAAAAGTGGAGATTTTAATGTTTTATTAACAACTTATGAATATATTATTAAAGATAAATATTTACTATCAAAAATTAAATGGGTTCATATGATTATTGATGAAGGTCATAGAATGAAAAATTCAAAATCTAAATTATCTTATATATTAAATGAATTTTACCATACGGATTATAGATTAATTTTAACTGGTACTCCATTACAAAATAATTTACCTGAATTGTGGGCATTGTTAAATTTTGTTTTACCAAAAATTTTCAATTCTGTTAAATCTTTTGATGAATGGTTTAATACACCATTTGCAAATACTGGTGGTCAAGATAAAATTGAATTATCTGAAGAAGAAACTTTATTGGTTATTAGAAGATTACATAAAGTTTTAAGACCTTTCCTTTTAAGAAGATTGAAAAAAGATGTTGAAAAATCTTTACCAAGTAAAGTTGAAAAAGTCATCAAATGTAAAAAATCAGGTTTACAAGCTAAAATGTATCATCAAATGCTTAAATTTAATAAATTATTCGTTGGTGATAATGAAAATAAAGCAGTTGGTATTAAAGGTATGAATAATAGATTAATGCAATTAAGAAAAATTTGTAATCATCCATTTGTTTTCCAAGCAATTGAAGATATGATTAATCCATCACATCAAAATAATGATTTAATTTGGAGATCTTCTGGTAAGTTTGAATTATTAGATAAAATTTTACCTAAATTTAGAGCAACCGGACATAGAGTTTTAATGTTCTTTCAAATGACTCAAATTATGGATATTATGGAAGATTTTTTAAGATTTAGAGGTATTAAATACATGAGATTAGATGGTGATACAAAGGCTGATGATCGAACTTCATTGTTAAAAGATTTCAATGCACAAGATTCAGAATATTTTGTGTTTCTTTTATCAACAAGAGCTGGTGGTTTAGGTTTGAATTTACAAACTGCTGATACTGTTATTATTTTTGATACTGATTGGAATCCACATCAAGATTTACAAGCCCAAGATAGAGCTCATAGAATTGGTCAAAAGAATGAAGTTAGAATCTTAAGATTAATTACAAGTGATTCTATTGAAGAATATATTTTAGAAAAAGCCCATCAAAAGTTGGACATTGATGGTAAAGTTATTCAGGCAGGTAAATTTGATCAAAAATCAACCAATGAAGAACAAGAAGCATTATTGAGAAAATTAATTGAAACTGAAGAACATGCCAATGAAAACGATGACAATTTGAATGATGACGATTTGAATGAATTATTGGCTAGAAATGAAGAAGAAATGAAAATCTTTAGACAAATTGATGACGAAAGAGAAAAGAATTGGAATTCGAACTTACCTAGATTATTAAGTGAAGAGGAATTACCTGAAGTTTATCATCAAGAACTTGAAGAAGAAGAAGAGGAAGAAGATATAATGGAAAATTATGGCCGTGGTACAAGAGAACGTAAAGTCACCAAATATGATGAAAACTTAACTGAAGAACAATGGTTAAGAGAAATTGATGGTTATGCCAGTGATGATAGTGGTATTGATGAAGAAAGAAAATCTAAAACCAAACGTCCAAAGAAATCATCAAATGGTAAAAATAGTGATGATGCCAAAAATGAAGGAGCAGAACAGGTTAAGGAAGAAGAAGAAGAAGAAGAAGATGATGATGAAAATATTGAAGGTGGTGATTTAAAGCGTGCAAAAGTCTCATCATCTAAAAAATCCATTAAAAAAGTTACTAGAAAGGTGTCAGGAACTCCGGAAGTTACCGAATCAAGTAATGAAGGATACTCATTAAACCCACCTGTTCGTAGAAGAAAGAATTTTGGATCATTACCATTATCTAGAGAAATTTATCCATCAGAAGAACCATTTGGTGAAGAACGCTCTGTTTTACAACAAAGAATGAATGATATTCTGAATCATGTCCAAAATTTTACAGATCCGAGTGGTAGAAGACTATGCAAAATATTCAATGCAAAACCGCAGAGAAGATTATATCCAGATTATTATGTTTTAATTAAGAATCCAATTGCATTTGATATGGTAAAAAGAAGATTTAATAATTGGACATACAATAATCTAGAAGAATTCATTTATGATATTCATTTGATTTTCAAAAATGCTAGAATTTATAATCTTGATTCATCAGTTTTATATTCAGATGCAATGACTTTAGAAACTGAAGTTTTGAAAATGTATGTTATTTTCACTCATAAGGAAATCAGTTTCACAGAATTTGATAAGAAATTTGAATTACTCAAAGCAAATGGTGATTCAATTGCTGATCCAGTTGTCAAATGGGACGAAGAAAAAGAAGATGTCTTGGTTTTGAATGATGATGATGATGATTTAGATGAATCGCAAGATACTGAAGCCGTTCAGAATGATAAAAATACTGATGATGTGAAAATGGAAGAAGCTCATGATAATATTAGTTAACGATATTAGTTATATTTTTAACTTATAATTTTGTATATTAGACTCCCCTATGTTTAAATTAAAATAAATACTGTACAGCATTAATTCTACTTTTTAATAATTGATTTTGAGAAACTAAAAACAATCTCGTATATACAAAGCCTTGGAAATATCATAAACATAAACATAATACACAGATTAATCACCCAGTCTTCTCTTCTTTAACGTACTGAAATCAGCGTAAACGTAATTTTCTTCATCAATGTCTATTCCTAAATTTTTAATACACTCTAACAATGCAATTGAACTAACTTGGTCAAATGAGAATCCAATTCTATCATTGGATGTATTACCAGAATCCAAAAATTCATCATGCAACGTATCAAAAATAAGCATCGAATTAGATGCATTTTTATCAATTCTTGTATAATAGTTAGATTTGAACAACAATTTAGTAACCAGTGTAGTTCTATTGTATAATGACGGCTTAACTTCATGCATGCATTCCATTTCGAAAACACATTTCCTAAATGACCACAATAAATAATTTTCTTCAATACATTCAACTCTTTCCAATATATTATATTCCCAAATCCCCCGTCTCAATCTATTCAACGCAACTAACAATCTCATCCCAGAGACCTCTCCATTACTGTCATATTGATCAATCACGTCCCTTAAAAATTGTGAGGAACAATTATGTCTGATACATTCATGAACCAAGCTATTTAGTAATCCCGGTGCCCCAATAATCGATTGGGTTTCTGAAAATAACTGTTTCGTCAACTCATTGTGTGAACTCCCATCGCTTATACGTAACACAACTTGATCAAATTCATATTCAATCTCTCTGTAGATATGTCCAATGTGAAATTTACATTCACTTTCAACAAGGGGTCTTGTCTTCCTCAAATTATTCGTCTGTAATCGACACAGTTTATCGTCAAATATAACATTATCTGGAAATCTCATTTGCTTTGAGCTACCAGTGTGTAATCTTTGTACAATTACTATGTAAACCCTGTTTGCATTAGGTTCATGTATTTTGTATTTTGTGCCATTCCGCCTCTCTCCGGGATTGCCGTTGCGGGACATTTTTTATTTTCTACATTATTTTTTTATTGTTTTTTTTGTCAGTTTTTGGTGGTTTAGTTAGAAGTGTATGTGAAATGTATTATCTTTAACAAAAATATTTACAGAAAAATTTATATGCTCTATAAACGAAGTCGTTCAAAGACTGCTTGCCTGGTTTTCAGCCATCCTGTCAAATGAAAACACACTTTCTTCACCTGTTTTTGTTTGTGTGACATGTTGCGTTTCCGATTTACTTGATTTATCTTCATTATCATCACCACCATCATTATTTTCGGCTGACGATAAGCCTCTAGTAAAATCAGATTGCGGTGTTGTTGGTATAAAATATTCAAAATTTTTTTTTTTCTTTTGTAAAACAGTGTTGCTTGTGTTTGGTATGATTATTTCATTATATTTTAAATTTTCAGTAAATGTTGAATTTGGGCCTTCACTAGTAAATTCTTCATCTGTAGTTGATAGCTGTTCATTACTGACACCACTTACACTCGATTTTCTTTCCCCTTGGATGCTTGCATTTTCAATTGGTTGTTCATCAAATCCGTTAGGACTTGATGATCCATTAGCAAATGGTAGTATTTCACCTAATGGGTTTGAGTCAATTTGTTCAGTTAATTTAATAGGTGTAACGCTTTTTTCATTAATATCTTTATTCACCTGTAGTCCATTATGTGTATAAAATCCAACTCCTTTGTTAATTAAATCTTTACCAATAGAATCAAGAGAAATTTTATTAATTGTTGAGTGTCCAGATGTTATGGAATCACTAGTTGAATGAACAAATGAACTATTTGAAATCTTAAAATAAGGTGACACATCGGGTTTTGTTAACGATGAAGTTGAAACTATATTAATTGCTTCAATATCTGGGCATTTTTTCTTTAAATCATCATGTTTAGTATCAAATGATTGCGACCCTAAAGTATTTGATTCCTGTGCACTATTTACTTCTTTTTCAGAAATTAGAATTGAGTCTGAATTGATACTGTTAATTGATTCACCATAAACCCCATTATCATCTTTAAAAATATCATTTCCGATTTCTGCATCACGGAAGCTATTCAAATCAGACTTTTCTGGTAAATGTTTTTCATTTGGTGTAACCAACCTTTTGATTGATGCGACTAATGGCTTAACTTTGATATCCTTAATACCTACAAAACTACCATTTAAAAGCTTAGACCCGTTCGTTTTTTCATTATCTCCAGACTGTGATGTAATTTTCAATATGTCGTTTAATTGTTGTATCATCATGTCATTTTCATCATCATGGGGTAAAGTATTGGGATTTTTTTTGTTGATAAATTGAATAATCCAACAAAAGGTAAAATATCCAATAGTTAATAACCATAATAATTGTAAAATATTATAACTTGTACTGTTTAAACTTTCGAGGTTCATATCTGATGTAAAACTAATCATTGTGGTACAAATACACATGAAAATAAGTATGACCATTGATATATAAATTGTTGAAAATATTGTTAAAAATAAGTATGCAATTGAATGATGAAATAATAATTGTGGCTTTAAAATGGAAATGCAAAAACATATAAGGGCGATAAAAGTTAACATTAATGAATTAATAAAACAAATGAGTTGAAGTTTTCTTGTCAAACTCCAGCTGTTTAAAATTGATGACATTGCTGTTGTAATTTCCTTTTCTTTAGAATTAGTTTGTGATTTATATAAAGGAAAAATATAGTTGTTAACAAAGGCTTCGCAGTTGGCTATATCATCATTCATACCAAAAAGATGATGAAATTTAGCTGATGAATCTACTTCTTGACCTTCACTACTGTGAGCTGGTGCATAAAATTTTTGATTAAATTCAATCATTGGTGACCGTACCATAAAAGAATCATGGTTTTTATATTCTTCAGTAGTATAATGTTTATATGCACGATATTTTAATGCAATTTGCGAGTCATCTAAAGTCAAATATGGAGCAAGTAAAATCAAATAATTATTGTAATGTTCCAGATAGTCATCTTTATAAGCTTCAAACGTTTTTGCTAAATTGGCATACAAGTCAAATCTTTCAACAGATGGTTTATCAACAAAGGTATCTGCATTGTTTAAAGCAAGAACTAAATTAACAGTTGGCAATCTGAATTTGAGCTCAGCTTGTAAGAAGATATTCTTAAAACAGTAAAATGAAAATAAAGATAACAGGAAAATACATCCAAAATAGGACGTATCCTGCATCTTCAAGACACACCGTGAAACCTTCATTCTTGGTTAAATGTGAAAACTGTTACCTACGTACTTATCGGCGAGAAGAAGTAGCAAAAATCTTGTGTTTTACAGAAATTACAGAACCCAAGAGGTTTGAAAGGTAAGGAGATCCTCAACATAAATATAAGCGTAAACATCCCCTTTTGTTTTTGCCTAAAAGAGAATCCGTGATTGTTTTCTTTCCGTTTTGGGATTCTCACATGTTTCAACTTGGATGGATTTCTTTCATTTTGAATCTCCGTTAGTTGCTGTTGTTGGTTGACGCCCTAAAGCCATACACAATTGCATATATCCCCACTATGGTCACATACAGAGTGCACCAGAAACAGCTTAGTGACACACTACAGGCACAGTTTATCTATGAACATTCCCCTGTTTTTGCAGGGACTGACGATTTCTCTCTATTGATCAGACTTAGGTATACAGGAAACATCTCTGAGAAAGATACACAAATACACTTGAACGATCCATTTTCAGCTAGTAACACTGCAATTGATTCAGAAAATGTCAAGACTTATAGTGAATTAAATAATGGTACCGGCAACCAGCATTCAACTGTTCAAAGTATCGATCCACGCTCCAGCAATGCTGATCAACATACCGAAAATTCTGGTTGGTTTGGTAGTCGTTTATCATCGCAATTTTCCAATGCTACCAGAAATTTGTTTCTAAACAGTTTCAATGGAATTCAAAAAGAAGCTGAGGCGTCAAAATTGAATGATCAAAATTCTGGATCTCAAAAAGATACACTCTTTTTAGGTTATGGCCAGATATTTGGTCATTATTTAATTAATGATACAATTATTGATTATTCGATTTTTAAAGACTTACAAAAAAGTACTATTCTTGAAGGTAAATATGCTGGGATACATGGATTGAATGCACCGACCCAAGACAATGAATATTCATTACTGGCAGGATTTGATGATCTGTACAACACAGAAATAACTCCAGTCAATGGGTCAAATATGGAGAAAAATTTGCAATTTATACCATTTTATAGTTCAAATCAAAATATCATTTTTAGTGAGCTAGAATTTGATCCTAGCAGTTGGACTGATGAAACAAAACATTATGAAAGCGTCAAATCCTTTTACATCAATTGCAAATTGCCAAAAGATTTACCTCCAACATATGCAACTGAAGCTACCCAAATTAATTACAATTTTATTTTTGGTTACCAGCTGATGGAAGGCTACAATATTATTAGTAAAACAGTATTTGTACCATTCAAAATACAGCCGTTTATTGATAATTATGGTAGACAGCCTGTTTTCCATTTAGAAAAGGCAAAATTAAATAAATATTTAGAGGATTTGATCATTGAAGATGTTTCAAAACATTCTGCTTTAATTAAACATAATGAGAAAAACCCTAGTCAATCAAGAAGGATTAGTTTTTGGAATTTAAAGAAGAAATTAAAACCTGTTTCTAAACATGATAGTAGTTTTTCAACTGCTGATGAATTAGGCAGATCACAAACTGCTTTCAGTATGACTAGCTTGTCAAGTTCGTTAACATTTGATGGTGATATTTCCAATTTTTTGGATATTTTAGGTTCCTTAGATAAATCAGATGTTAATAATATCATTGAGGTTCAAGAACAGTTTGAAAAAAGGATGAGTGGAATCAAGTCATATCAATTCAATGTTAGAGAAAACTTAATGCAAATTTTGGCAGACTATAAATATGTCCAAAGACAAAAGTTACATACAACTGATTTTGATGACGACCTAGATTATGATTATTTATTACCAAAGGAACAACAAATTAAGTATATTATTAAACAAAATCATGGAATAATTTCAACAATTACACTAAATAAAGGTATATTTAAATTAGGGGATTCTGTTAATCTTAATATATCATTTAATGATAGTAAATATGAGACTACTGGTATAGAAATTCAATTGTTGAAACATCAAATTTTCCATCGCAAGGAATATTTGAAACGTGGGAACTATGATGAAGTATCACCAAGATTAGATGAAAACATTTTAGAATCAATTTTATATGAAAAAGTTATGAGTACGTTTAGTACAACCTCAATAAATACTGATATCTTTATTCCAACAGAGGCCGAACCACAATTTAAGACCAATTTTTTCCAATCTAGATATTATGTTCAAGTTCGTTTCATAACTATTGATAATAATGCAACTGGTCAATCAACGCCAGTAGAAGGTTCTGTCACGACTGATGAGAATGGTACCACAGAACAACACGATGTCCATAAGCCACTGAAAAGACACATTTACGATATGAAGAATATTTTTACAGACACTAACGGATCAATGCTCTTCCGTGCCAAGGAACATTTGTCGAATGCAAACGAGTTTTACATTCGTGTTCCCGTCGTCATTCTCCCAACATATGAGCAGGACTTTGGGATAATCACAGCCAAAGTCTGAATAAACTATAACAGACTACGATTTGTTTTTATATATTTGTACAGCAGTAAAAGTTTTAATGATCAATCACCGATTAACCCTAACCCTCTCTTTTAGTGTTCAGATGGCTGACGCGTCTCATGAATCTGAAATTTCACTTTCCTTGTTTGTCAATCACATTTTGATGAAAAGAACCTTTTCAACACTTAATCGGTTTTTGGCAGACATTAAGCATAAATGTATCAAGTTGAGATCAGCACGTCTAAAAATAAGCCCAAAAACACCATGCTTCAAAAAAATGCCGATGAATCATCTTTTCTTCAAATATTAAATCCAGATTCAACACCAACACGAAAAAAGACATTCAGTATCGCCACCGAAGATAATTTAAGTAGGCTGGATAGACAAGTTGCTGATGTAAAGAGAAAACAAAAAAATGGAGCTTTATCTGGGTCTCTCAATAAAAGGTTAGCCAAAAATTATTCCTTATTAAATTCATCACCAAGTCCTGCTAAAGTTGGTAATTTTATAGCTAAGCCGAAAATACTAATATCGGCATTATTAAATCCAGAAAGAAATAAGAAAAACAATATTATAACAAGTAATGACAGTTTAAAGAACACTTCCATTTCAGCATCTTCATCGATTATACCTACTCAGGAGCTTTCAGTTGAAGATACACAGATAATAGATTCATCTTCGAGTAATAAAAAATATCCGTCAATAACCAAAGGACCTGAAAGAATAGATTCAGCGAGTTCGTCTAACTCTATATCGACACCAAGTGCTATTGGGAATCATACATCAGTTGACATTTCGGACTTAAGACATAGTTCAAATTCTAACTCTTCGAATTTTAACCTCAAGAATAATTTGAATATGACTATAACAACCCCAAGATACACAGTTCAACCACATAATCCACATTTACTTTCATCTTCACCCGTTAAAAAAATAACCATCACAAAACCTAAGAAGCAAGTTGCATTCTCTAGTGATATTGAAAGTTCAAATTTATCATCATCGCCAATTAAAGGCTATAACAACTTACAAGAACCTAAATCCATTTTAAAATTTAATAATATGAACGACTCAACAACTGGAATCTTATCAATTGATGAGATCTTAAAATTAGATTTAAGTGATAGTAAATCATGGCAAGAAGGTGTTGTGTTACAAATTCCATATCGTTACGAAAATTTAAATAAGGTTATTGATGAGTGTTGCAAGGGATTAGGAAATCCAAAGTTTACCAAAAATTATGAAGTTTACGCAACTCTTAACCATCTGATAAAATCGAATAATGAAAAAAAGGAGGACTTAATTGGATTCTTTAGTGATCAAAATATTAATAACATTATAAACTCGGTAGAAATTGATATGAAAAATTTAGTTGAAGATTTAAAGAACGGTTCAAATGCATTCCAACTACGATTAGCCTCTCAAGGTCTGAAATTGATCACTCAATTAAGATATATTAAGCCACTACCACGCTTAAGTTTAATATATGATCTTTCTTGTACAATATTGAAAAGTGAAAATATTTCAAAATCAATGGTATCTGCAATCATTCAATTTGTTAAAACAGTAGATGAAGATTATTATGAAAAAGTGGAAAATATTACAATATGTCTCATTCAAATGAAATATTTTGCAAGTTCATCTGTTAATATAGAAAGATTGAATGCTATCAAAAGATTTATACTTCTACAACCAGCCTTATTAAACAAATGTAATTATCAAATACTAAGTCATGTTTTATATTCGATTTTGAACACGGATGTTAATGGATACAGCAAAATACTAGTTGCTGCTATTTCGATTCTCACGTGTATGGCAAGAAATAGTGAATCAAAAATTGCTATGGGTAAATTATTAACAGAAGAAATTGAAAGCTCCTTTACCTCATCACCTCAGAATTCGAATGCAAATATACAGCCATGGATGTCGCTTGGACAGATAACGTGTGAAACTATAAATTATATGATTCATATTCAGTTATATGCATATGCAGCTAAAGTTTGGACGTACTTACTATATATGACATGTTACAATAAATCCAAATTTATGATTACAAAATGGAAATTGTTTTCGTATTTTGAGAGTAGTTTTGTTAATTTGTTGACAAAACCACTAGGTTTTGTATATGCAATTGAAAGTTGGAAAGTTATCATTTATAATTTTCAAATTGCTTATATAAAGGATAAATCGGACACTGAATTAAGAGATTATGTTGATTCACTGCTATTGCCATTTAAGAATACCAATGTTGAATCAATTAATGAAAAAATTTCAAGTTGGACTTATCATCAAGGTTTTGTTATTTTATATTGTAGATTATTTTATGCATTGAGATTACACATGGATGATACTGTAAATGGATCACATCAAGCAATTTTGCTAGAAGGTATGTTAAAGCCATTAAAAAATTTGCGAGAATGGGATTCAACCTATTCTTACATTGTTAAAATGATTTTCACATCAGATAGATTTATTTATACTGAAACAGCAGAGTCTTGTTTTTGGTTATCAGAGTTCGAAAAATGGAAAGGTAGAATATTACCAATATCTAAAACAATGTTCAAAAATGAAAAGATTTTCAATGTGGTTATAAATATGTCAAAGGAAACATCAAATATTTCATTAGATTTAGTTTCAAACTTTATTGGTATTTGTGTTTTTGAACCATTAGCTAGTTTGAAATTAAAATGTCCTTTTAGAGAATATATGAAATTTGCAGAACTAGTGGGTGATTTATTATTTGAAATATTCCAAAAATACACAAGTAAAATTGATGATGCAGACAAATTATTCAAATTGATTGAAAACACTGATGATGACTTTATATTTTCAGCCGATCAAAATTTGACTTATTTAATGACAAGATTATTAAATTGTTTAAACGATACAAAGAAAGTTGAAACAGTGAATCATTTTATTTCATTATGTTGTGGAAAATTCGATAAAACTAAGCTTTTCATAAGTTGTTTAGTTTCCAATATCTATGACAATGAGCAGCTTATTTTAGATGATGATAAAAATGGCAATCAATTTCCCTATTTCCTACACTATATCGTTGACGTAATTGAATTCAAACACGAAAATGAGTTTGAATTGACTGAATTAGAACAAGAGAAAATTATCAATAATTTAGAGCAAATGATGATAACCTTAAACATTTCAAATTTTAAAGACAAGTTTAAACTATTCATCGATTTTTTACAAGAAAGCAATTTATTGGAAACCTTAAATGATCACTTCAAATTTGAATCACTCAATATTTTGTTAAAGATTAATAATGAATATGCAGCAAATTTATTACCATTTTATAAATGTGTTCCTGAATCATTTTTTGAATATTCATTACTAATGTTTAATAAAGATAATGATACTCTTGAAAATGGATATAAGCTAGCCAATTTTATTTTAAAATTTGAAAAAGTGGAAGAAATCCCCCAATCTTGGATCTTATTGATTGGCTCAAAACTGGTGTTTTTGTTACATTCCGAACTAAAGTTTAGTGATTCTCTTGTTAAACAATTAAGAAAAATTGAATTAAGATTACCGCTGAAAACTGTTTATAAAGTTAAGAAAACTGCAATCAAAAGAAATTGCCCAGATTTCCCATTTTTAAAGACTTCAATAAAAGAAACGCAAGAAGAAATAAAAGACTTCAAAGATAGTAGTGAAATTCAAAAGGTAGTAAGCACTGAACCAATTAGTAATGACAATATAAGTTGTATTGAATCATCCACTTTTAAAATTGAAAAATCTGAAGTTACAAATTCATCAACCATTGAACCATTTTCAAATGATGAGAATGATAATGATAACAATAATATCAACATGAATAGGGGTGTGTGTAATAATATGGATATTACTACGACCAATAATGTCACTGATGACATGACTAATAATGAAAATGATCAGACAACGCCAATTCCAGTGAACAATCTGAAATCGTTTATCATTGATAGTATTCAAATTGATGATATAGATGACCAGAAAATTACAATTAGAGTGCCATCGAGCCCAACAAAGCCAAATCTTGATGATAACAATAACACTAGCAGATCTTCATCGAAAAGAACAAGGTCACAGTCTCATATAGACGAATCCGAAATTTTAGATGAATGGAGTGCAAAACGCCGTAAAGAACTGAGATTAATAAGAAAACAGGAAAGAAAGGAAAGAAAGGAAAGAAGACGTCGTAGTAGAAGTAAAAGTACAGAAGTTGAAGGAGAAAGTAAAGATGAAATAGAATATGACAATCAGCAGGGAATGTTAAAAGGAGCTAATATAACAAATGATGCTCTTGCAAGTGGAGAAGAAACCGAAGAAGATAGCCAACTTAATATAAATGATACATTGGAGATCAAAGGGACTGATATGGATCAGTTCCGTATGTTATTGAAAAAAATAAACGAAGAGTCAATAAAGGTTGATAGGGATGAAAAGGAGGAATTAGAAACAGATTTAGTTTTATTATTAATGAAGCTAAAGAAAAAATAAAGTAATTACCAAAGTTTAATATTTATTTTCTTATGTTTATAAATTTTCAGAAAGATTTTATAAGATTGTATGAGAAAAGCATTCACTTATATATCACCGATTTGACTATATGCAGTAAGTAGTCTGACCCCAACCTTGACAGAATCGACGAATTTGATGTTTGGGAAATCATGTTTCATTTTTGAATTCAAAGAACTTAAACCAGCACAACCTAATAAAATTATACCAACATCTTGTTTTATTAAATCTTGAATTTTTTCTTTGATTAGCGGATAAGATTCAGGTTTGTGCAAATCAAGGACAGAGATACCACATGCTATTGTATTAACAAATTTATCTTTAGGGAAAGATCCAGCACTGGCAGAACAAAATTTCATAATTGCATTATCTAATAATGGTTCCCAATCATATCCTGAAGTCAAAATTGCCGCCTTTGAATAATTAGTTGAGTAATTTAGGGCATATAACATGGAGGCTTGAAAAATACCCATAACCACGACACTCGGACGGACCAATTTTTGTAGTTGGGAAACTAATGGATGGTCACTGTAACATGCAATTAAATAACCGTCAAAATCGGTAAGATACTTTGGATTATTTTCTAGAAAATCTTGTAAACATGCATCCGACGACAAAACCGCATCATAATGGTTGTTAATAGATGGTGGAGCAGGCGGCACTGTCGATGTTGGACCTGTATAATATTCAACTGAGACGGATTTTGGAAGATCAAGTGATGCAATTTCCGTCACAAGACTTAAAGTCATTTCACGGGTGGAATTTGGGTTCAGCACTAAAATACGGGTCATAATCAGGTTTTCTGTATGGTTTGTTTGATTCCCTAGATAAAAAGAAGTGGAGATCTTGCCGGCCTCAGGAAAAAAAAGGGAACATAGAATATTTTACTAATACAATTTAAACCTGAACGGTTCACAGTGTCGATATATTATTTCTGTGGCTGTGCAGAAAAAGGTAAAATTCATGAACGGTATTTTTCTTTTTCCTTTCCCTTTTCGGTCTTGATATATAACGATTATCTACCACTTCGGGTGGTATTTTCTCTTTTTTTTTGCTGTCCCGATTTTATATAATTGGATATTGTTGGTGGTATTTTCTCTTCTCCACCTCATGTGGTAATTTGCCATTACCAAACATATGGAGTGGTTAATTGGTTAATGGGATCTGTTAAATCCCTTGTAGACCATGCGGAAACGATTTCACATAATATCAACGTAACAGAAACTGGGTTATCTTTGCAATGTTGAGTTAAAGAGGATACTCTACAGGATGGTTAGGCGATATGATTTGGATATCAGTTAAATCACTACTACACTTGCCGCTACCCCCTAGACTACTTCTTTTTTTACTACATTCCAATTGTTTAACTAACTACTAACCTTTTAACAAATTCCTTATGGGTCGGTTCCGATTGTAACAAGTATATTATTGAATGTCATAATAGTCTCTATAAAAACAAATTTAGATACACATTAATTTCCAGTTGATAACGGATGACCGTTTGTATCTAGTCCAAGTGATGTAAGTGTAGTTCTCATTGCCTCGCCAGAATACGTTCTACAATAGTTTTTATAAATGGTAACGATTGATGGAATATGATGGACTGTTGATGAGTCTGTGTTGACGATACGAACCAAATCAATAAAACATGTTTCAACAGGAATAACTTTATGTTTTTGAACCATTTCTTGAAATATTGCAACCGATACCATAACTATTTTTTTCTGATCTTCGATATTATGTTCTTGTTGTGTTGCTAAATTACACAACACTCTCAACACTATTTGAAGTGATAATTTAGAATATGGTAAGCCATCTGTATCTTTTTGCATTCTTTGATTGAAAGTTTCTCTTTTTGGCAACCCGTCCTTTAAATGCGTACTTGATTGGTCTTTACCCTTTTCAATTATTTCATTGTATCTTTGTATTATTAAAGGATCAGGATCAACTGTTCTTTCAATTCCACACTTATAAATTCTTGCCATTTGGATATCTGGGCTTAAGCCTTTTGTAAATTTACCTTTGAATGATGATATTCTATAGCCATTCATAAAGTCAATTATTAATAATGCCTGGTCAAAGGTCGGTATATTAGGTGTGAAATATTTTGTTAAAGAATCAATTAAATAAACCATTTGTTTATGTACCTTAATTTTTCTATTATCGTTAAATTTAAATTGGTTAAACATACCATTTTCTAAGACCTTATAAGGTCCTAATTTATCTATATACATGTTAAATTTGTTTATTCTACTCTCTGCCCTTAGTTGATTATACTTAAGCAAATCTCTCGTATCACCACTTTTAAGTCTTTGCATATAATAAGTGATTGCTTTTGAGTATTCATTAATGACTTTATTTTCTTGGAAAAAAGTTATAAATTTCTCAACTTGTTCATTATTTAATTTAATGATCTCCCTTTTGATTGATTCTCCGGGACCTGTATAAAATATGAATTTTTCAAAAAATTTACTGACTAAAACAGTTTTCTTTTGATCCATTGATTTCTCAATAAACTCGAAAATGTAACTTGCTGGTGTTGTTTCATATTGTATTGATAATAGATTCAAGAATAATTCTAACTCGTTATTAACAAGTAATAATTTTTGGTATGACTCTATTAAATCAACTGGTATATTAAAGTCTTTAGAATATTTAATATAATTATAAGCTTGTGACCACTCAGATTGGTTGATAAATGAATATAATATTAACCAATTTGAACATTTTGCTAACTTAGAATAATAATAGGCTCGTTGGTTTATTGTCGATTTACTTAATGTTTCATTCAACGTTTCAACAACTAATTTATTTATTTGAGTAGGTATTATTTCATTTTTAGATTGACATTGGATCTCACTTATTAGATTGTCAAATGATAATTTATAATCTGTGTTACTGTTTAATCTTAATATCTCACATGCGTGTTGTAAGGAAGGGAGTGTATTTGACGTTATTTGTGGTTTAAATAATGCAAGACATGACAAAGATTGTTTAAACATTGCTTTATTAATGATTAAAGAATGTCATAAACTAGGGGAAAAAGCAGTTATTCCCTATAACATTAAATATTGGAAAACTTACATAATTGTTGAAATTTCAGATTCTCACTGTATAGAATTGGAAAATGGAAATGGACGATTTTTCAATGTATACTAGAGTTTTCTTTATTTATTTACTTGTTTGTTTATTGAAGTCACAACAACCATGTTTGCGTTAAGACATACTGTATTGCGTGGAAGTACGCTTACCAGCTTTAGAAATATTGCTAGACCTTCAAACAAGAATTTAGCTGCGTTTGGTGGTGTTGGTATTAGATTCAACTCCACTGGTGGTGAAGGTGAATCAAAGACAGCACAAGTTTTACATAATATTGAAAAGATAATTGATGCAGAAGAACGTCAAATTGAATCTAGTTTAGGTTTTGATGAAGATTTACTTGCAAAACAAGAATTATTACATAATACCACTTTGAATTCTGATCAACTAGGTTACTTAAAATCTGTCGGATTAGTTGATGGTTGGTGGCCAAGTGACATAATTCAACAAGTTTTGGAATATGTCCATGTCTTCAGTGGTTTACCATGGTGGGCAACCATTGCACTTTCAACTATTGGATTCCGTATTTTATTATTCCCATTATTTATGAAATCCAGTGATACAATGGCAAGATCTCAACATATTATGCCACAAACAAAGGTTTTAAGAAAGGAAATGACTACCGCAATGTCAACAGGTGATAGAGCAACTCAACAAAGAAAACAAATGGAATTAAGTTTATTAAACAAAAAACATGGTGTTAAGTATTCAAGAATGTTTTTATCCCCGGTTACCCAAATGGTTTATTCAGTTGGTTCATTCTTTGGTATTAGAGAAATGGCTAATTTACCTGTCCAAGGTTTAACTGATCAAGGTATCTTATGGTTCGAAAATTTAGCAAATCCTGATCCATACATTGGTTTACAATTAATTTCTGCATCCTTATATTCTATTGCATTCAAATTTGGTGGTGATACTGGTAATCAACAATTTGGCGGTACAATGAAAAAAGTTTTAATGGTTTTACCATTTGCTTCTATTGCATTTACATGGAATATGAGTGCAGCAGTTATGGTTTATTTTGGTGCTAATGGTTTATGTTCAATTATTCAATCTCAATTGTTGAGAAATGCAACTTTCAGAAAGAAAACTGGTATGTTCCCATTACCAACCAAGGAACAATTAGCTAAAAATCCTCAAAAGGGTATGTTTGACAACTTCAATGAAACTTGGAAAGACATGCAACAAAATAATAAAATTCGTGCAGAAAAAGATGAAGAAGCAATGAGAGGTGTTGAATTAGCTCGTAAACAAGCTACCTCAAATAGAGTTATTATTAAACAAAAGAAGGGTAAGACTGTAAAGAAATAGATTAGCAATAAGTTTCTACAAAACGAACAAAGAAACATGTAAATAGTGCGTAATTTTTATAAGTTATAAATGTATGTATAAACACTTTATTAAATTATTTCAAAATGATTTTTATTAATGAATAAATAACATTAAAGAATTGATTGGCTATATATACGGTGTATAAAAGAAAAAAATAAATAGGAATATGAATAAGAATGATCTAGAATTTTTTATTTATGGGTTAAGGAGGAAGGTTTTAAGTTCAGCATCGGTAAAGCTAGCAACGTGTTTCTTAACTTCAACACCTTTGTCAAGTCTTGCAACAATGGTTGGTTGTACACCCTGACATTCTCTAATAAGAACTGGTAAATGTGGATGTTGTGCTTTGATTTGTGGGTATGCGGAAAGGACAAAAGTCTTGAGGGATGATGCGGTTTGTGGAAGAAGGAATCTGAGTTCTCTGATAGCTGGGGAGATAGCAACCATGGTTGTATGATATGTGATTAGTCGTTGAAGAATTGCAACAAAGAGCAAAATACAATAGTCCAATCAACAGAAACCAGTTTCAAATTGTCTAATTCATGTTGAGCGAGAGGGGAACTTTTCTTGGAAAAAAGAGACGATCGACCGCAACATGAATTTGACCCAGTTACTCTCTAGTGGTTTATACCAAGGCAAACATGTCTGCCCGTCTAAACACTTTGGAATTGCAGCAGCTGCAGCAGGGGGTGGCGTACAATGTGGGTGCTTCCTGGCATGCGGATTTCAAGGACACAAATACGGTTCTTGTACGTGGATTGCCTAAAAAGGCCAACGAACACGATTTGCTAATTATGTTCTCACAATATGGAGTGCCGACAAACGTTGTTATAGCACGAGATGGGAGTACTGGTGAATCAAAAGGTTTTGGATGGGTGACTTATGAAGAGTGGGAAAGCACTGTGGTTGCAGTTGATAATTTCGATGGATGGTTAATTGCACCTGGCTTTAGACTTAAAGTCGATCATGCGTACTACAAGGAACCACAGCAAAAGGATAATCCAGATAATAGCATTAATCAAAATATCCTTTGGAAGAAGGCCGTCAAGGAAGAGTTATTGAATAAAGATTTTAGATAGAATGGTAATAATAATGGTGATAATGAAAATGTTAGTTGCTTTCTTGTTTATGGTTATATACATAGTAATACAGTATAATACAATTAATTTAATATAGTTTTTTAAAGGCTTCAACTGCTATCCAATCGGAGATCTGCAACTGCCTTCTCCATATATAGCTTATCTTGTAAGACTGGGTCATCAACAGCAGCAGCCTCTTGTTCATTCTCTGTATTCTCTGCGTCAATAGTTTCATCTCCATCCTCAACATCAGTACTGTATTCGTCTTCTTCTTCACTATGTCCTGAAACATCATGATCCAAAAATAATGCATCTAGTCCATTACCGGGTTTAGTCTTTTCAGCCAATTTATCAAAAATTAAAGCCTCTTGATTGATAATACATTTAGAATGCTGTAAAATGTCACCATGTGCATTTTCTAACATTTTAAACATATCAACATAATAATCATGACGTAAATTATCAATATCATCAAGTTTATTACTCAAATTGTTTAAATTGTTTTTATACAATACCAAATTTCTTGTCTTTCCACGACGTAGTTTTGATTCCATTTTTTCGGTTCTTTTCAATTCTTTAACTAACTGTCCATATTCAGCTTGAAATATACTCTCTCGTTCACTATTGTTTTTAACGTATTCACTTTCAATCGTTCCAATGTGATCCCTGAACTCTCTTTCAATAATTTCACTCAAATATCGATGTTGATTAGATATTAGGTATTGATAATTACTAAATGTGCCAATCATATTACAGTACTCTCCGCTGCCCTTACTACGAGAAATTTTCTCCATGATTGAACCAAATTTCCCAAAACTTTCGGAAACGCCTTTTAAATTATTGGACAATTCCTCACAAACATTGTTTAATTCTTTGAATTGTAATAGACTTTCATTAATATCTTTCCTCGTCACTAAGACTTCTAAATCTAATGTTGTTGGAGTCATTGAGGTTCCTGAACCAAGTGACCATGTGCTTGTGCTGGAATTGCTATTAAATGGATGGGTAGGGTTAATATTGGTAGTATCAGCATTAGTAGCCGAATTCTTTTTCTTCTTATCTAATTTCTTCTTTAAAGCATAGTGAATTTTATCTAAATTTGGCAACTTATTATTATCATTATTATCATCCTTATTAGACAGAACGTCTCCACTCCCATTTACATAAGATATAAACTCAGATAAATGTGGAGGTGTTGGAGGTGGTGGCATTCTCTTTTCTCTGTTGTTTCGTAGAGATTGTGGAGGACTGCCAAAGATTGAGCTCCTTGGATTAAAAAGTGGACTTGGATTGGCTACTGGTGGTTGTTGTACACTCTCTTCTGCATCTGTTTCATGCGTTGTGTCGGATTGACTCATTGGGGCTGATGTGTTTTGCAAAGATAAAGCCAGGAAAAGTCCAGTGTATTGCAATTTTTAACTTTAATTCCATTAAATTTAATTCGAATTCAGCTCGAATTTCCACTAACGCTGCATCTGAAAAGTGAACAAGAACAAGAACAACTACCACAGTTCAACAGCAATCAACACCCGATCCCGTTCATGTCCACAGCTGCCAATACCCCCAAGACAACAGCGGCCACTGCCGTAACCACCCGTACAGTCAATTATTCAGCTTTGCAGTACTTGCTCAATGAAACAGTTGCACATTCCATCAAATCAACCATTGCCAAGTCCAAGAATACCCAGAAAGAAGATATAGATAACTATATTTCTAATATAGACCATATGAATGCTCCTTCTACATTGTCGTACATTAATCAAATAGGGTTCAATGTTGGATACAAAACTGCACAGACGCTTTTATTAGACCCCAATTCAAGCACAACTACAATTTCCAATATGTCAAACACTGCACTGATAGATAATCCACTAGAAGCAATGAAGTTCATTTGTCGAGATGTATGGAAGAACATCTTTGGCAAGCAAATGGACAACCTACGTACGAACCATGCTGGCACGTTTGTTCTGGTGGACAACAAACCGATTAGTTATGGAAACTGTTATTTTGTGCCATCGTCCAACATGCAAGACACTGTTTCCCGTGCACCCGCATACATAGAATTCAATGCCGGTCTTATCCACGGTGTACTAGCATCGCTGGGTGTCTCTGTTGTAGCCGTAACTGTCTCCCCCAACACAGAAATCAACAAGGATAACTCTTCAAATGGTGTAATGTATACGGTCGAAACAAAAACTGAGTGAGGGCTTGGTTTTTTTCTATAGTGATAATTAATTTTAACCAAGAACAGATTACTCCACTTATTTATCTTGTTCCCACCCCTTTTTTTTGGCCAACCATGAACATCAACAACGCTGCAGCTCAGGAAACTAGTCCAGTGATGGGCTACAACTTAGTTCCTCAAAGGCCCCAGGGGACATTCCAAGAAGACAATATACATCCGCACGACATTCCAAGATCTGCACTTATCGGTAGACCATTACTTATCTTTACTTCTGTCTTTGTTTCAATCTGTGTTTTCCTATTCGGTTACGACCAAGGTTATTTTAGTTCAATTATTGTTAATCCGTACTTTAAAGAGGAGTTTGATAACCCTACCTCTGTACAAATTGGTACTGTTGTTGCAATCTTGGAAATCGGTGCTCTAATTACGTCATTATCCCTAACACTGGTTGCTGATAAACTTGGACGTCGTAAAACCACAAGATTAGGTTCATTATTATTCTCAATTGGTGGTTTGATCCAAACCATCTCAACCAACTTATGGACAATGGGTATCGGTAGATTCGTCTCCGGTATGGGGGTTGGTTTCCTTAGTGGAACGGCTCCAACCTATATGATTGAAATTTCTAGTCCTGAACAACGTGGATTTTTGGGTTGTGTTCAGTTTACCGGTAATATTTTGGGTTATTCATCATCAATTTGGTTGGATTATTTTTGCAGTTTTATCGACAACAATTTATCATTTAGAATACCATTGGCATCACAAGTTTTCTTTGGATTAATATTATTTTTCGGTTCCTATGTCCTCGTGGAATCTCCACGTTGGTTGCTAGAACATGATCATGATGAAGAAGGTTTGATTGTTATTGCTGATTTATACGCAAACGGGGAAGTTCATAATGAGGATGCCATTACCGAATTTAAAAATATCAAAGAAAATGTGCTTATGAATAGAATTCAAGGTAAGTTGAATTTTACCAAAACAATTAAAAGATATCCTAAAAGAGTTTTTATTGCATGTTCCGCCCAACTGTTTGCACAATTCAATGGTATTAATGTTATTGCATATTATGCACCATTAGTGTTCGAACAAGCAGGATGGGTGGGTAGAGATGCCTTAAAGATGACAGGTATAAATTCTCTAATTTATTTAGCTTCAACTTTGATCCCTTGGAAGTTATCTGAAACCTGGGGAAGACGCCCGTTATTAATTTTTGGTGGTTTGGGTATGGGATTATCACTTATTTCAATTTCATTTACATCATATTTAAAAGATTCGTTAATGGTTGTTGTATTCGTTGCGATTTATATTTCGATGTTTGGTATTTCTTGGGGTCCAATTGGTTGGTTAATAGGTCCTGAAGTGTTACCAAATAAGGCAAGATCAAGTGGTTCATCAATGGCAACCGCAACAAATTGGATTTGTAACTTTATTGTTGGACAAACGGCCCCAATTTTGTTAGAAAGCATCACTTGGAGATTATATTTAATACATTCTATCTCATGTTTTATTTCCATGATTGTTGTGTTCTATATTTATCCTGAAACAAAGGGTCTGTCATTAGAAGAAATGGAATTAATTTTTAATGATTCAATTAGTAGTAAACCTTCTTCGAGACATCCTAGTATTCATACTAATCCAATGCTGAATACCGATTTAGAAAGTCTTGCTAGCGTGATGAATCCTCTGATACCACCAAACGAATATGCTTTTTCAAATGTCGAAGTTCCAAGTTTGAAATCCATTCATAAATTTAAAACAGATGATTCAAAAAGTATTAGAAGTTTTAAAAGTTGGGTTACATAAAATGAAAAACTATATAAATATATACGATATAATTATAATTCTGGATTTGGTAATCTTCTGTAACATGCAATATATTTACTCCCATTATTACGTGAAACTTTTTTACCTTCTTCGGTTGCATTTGTCATAATTTTGACACATCTATCAGTGGATTCTTCATGTTCTGATAATCTTTCGAACATTGGATGTTCATCAAGATGTTTCTTCATCCATTCGTGTAAATCTAAAACATCAGTAATCGTATATAAAATACCATTTTCTCTTAAAACATATGCATATTCAGACAGCAAAGTGTTTGTAATAATTCTTGCTTTGTGTTTACGTTGTTTGAAATGTGGATCTGGGAAGCAAAAGAACATTTTCTCTAATTGACCTCTTTTAAAAAAATTTGGTAAAAATTTCATTGAGTTTGCACGTATGACAGCACAATTTTTAAATTTATTAGTATCTGCATTCGATTCACGTAAAGCTCTAATTCTTTCTTCAACGTATTCCGTCACCTGCACTCTGATTTCCATACCTAAAATTCTCTTTTCAGGAAATTCTTCAGCTAATGAAACTGTTAAACCACCATACCCACATCCAATATCTGCAATTGTAACCGGTGTATCATTGTTTTCATATAATTTACTCCAATCCATGTCATTTGGTGAGCTTGGATAATCGAGTTTATGGTCAGAGAATGGGTTTGAATGTGCTCTTTGTCTATAATATCTTTTCTTTGGGAGTGCTTTTTCAGTCGGTTCAGTAACATCAAGTTTCACTTGTTTAACTTTCCTTTCATCTTGTTTTGCAAGTCTATATTGTTTTCTTTTGGAAATCGCAACTGGTGCTTCTGCAATTACTGTTTCAACCGGCTTTGGTTCTTCAGACATTTTTCAATTTTTGGTATATGAATGATTATCTTTTCCTTGATAAATCAAAGCTGGAAATTGAAAAAAAAAAATTTCAATCAATAAACTAGAAAAAAATCAATATCATGAAATCAAAATCTCGAAAGTGAAAATTTCAACATGAATTTTCCAAAATTCAATATTCGATATGAGTGATTTCGATAGATTAAGAAGTCAATCAAGTAAGTAGTATCTACAATAACAGTTTCTTCGTGATATCCTTATCGTATACTATTATGTACAGGTATATACAATTTTATAAACATCAATTTTAATTCGTGAATTTAATTGATGGGTTTTATTTTATATTATTTAATTAGCAGATGTAATGAATGAGTTGTTTTTTCTCCCCCTTTTTAAGCTTACTTTTCAGCTTCAGGTGATTCGGGGTTTTCAGCCTTGTCAAGTTCATTCTTATGACTTTCTAAGGTCATAGCAAGTGAATTGGTTGTACTTTCTAAGGTTCTTACAATACCACCACCAGATGCCATGGCTAATAAGCCAACTAATTCTGCTCTTAATTCAGGTAATGATTTCATGTTCTTGAATTCTTCAATATTATCTAAAGTCATGATTTCATCACCAACTTTACCACCCATAATAAAAAGTTTTTCCTTTTGAGATGATAAAAGTTTGGCAACTTCCTTGACAAGTTTTGGATCTAAATCTTTGATTAAAATTGCAGCAGTTGGACCCTTGAGTAAATTTTCTAATGGATGTCTTAAATTCTTACGCTTGATCATTCTTGCAGCTGCCTTACTTGCAGGATCTTCATGTACTGATGCACGCAAAAAGTATCTAAATATTGAACCTTTAAGTTTTCTAAATTCTAACTTATTTGATGGATTCTTTGCATCAAGTTTTTTGAATTGTTTACGAAGACTTTCATTTTCAGTTGATAACAAATTGTTATGATGTGCAAACAAAACAATTTCATTGTCACGCCAAAGATGTGTATACATATCAACTAAGTATGTTTTTCTTGAATCACCAGCTTTCAAAGTACTTCTAACATTCTGCACGCTTTCAGTTGCATAGTTACGTAAAAACGACACTTTCGCAATATTAGCTGATTTGCTCCAAAGATTCATCATCGTACTAAGTAATATGAATATCTTGAACAATAAAGGGAATCTTTTTTGATTATTTGATGTACAGTTAAAATAATTCCTCTTCATTCTCACCATCTAACAAAAAAAATGGAAGTTACACAATCCGGGTAACTTCATTTTAAGGGGAAATGAAAAAAACTAAGCTAATGCCTGCACCCATGCTGGGAGTCGAACCCAGAATCTTTTGATTAGAAGTCAAACGCGTTAACCATTACGCTACACGGGCATTGCTTGCAAGAAAATGGTCTGGGTTTTACTTACCATCAAAAGTTGTACTCCTAAGAAAACCTTTTGATTTTAATTTTGACTAATAAAATTTAACTAAAAATTGTTGAAAAGAATACCGTGCTGATAACAGACTGGCCGATAACAAATGGACCAATAGACAGATATTATCTGTTATCTGTTATCAGATATCGTATCTATTCCTTTATATAATTATTACACATTAGATTAGTATTTATAAGGAGATATATTTCTCCTGTTCTTTGTATTTTTGTGTTTTCTATAGTTTATTTAATCACCGATTTATCTACCCAATATGGACCCAATTTTCAGAGTTAATGCATTACAACAAACATGATTTTGAAGTATGAATTTAGATAAATATCAATTTTAACGAAAAATAATAACATAAATGAACGTATAAGAATATTTTATAGAGGAAAAGAAGGAGATTTTATTTCAAGACATAAAAGTTATTGCTCTCGTATATAAGACCACAAATGAACAAGTATTAATTTGACCTTATTTATAAAAAAATCGGTTTATTATGGCCTTTTAAGAGATTTGCAAACTTTTTAGACAAGCGTCAAATAACTATATCACCTATCACAAAAGCATTTTAATACAATTTGCAACTGAATATTGGCAGTTTAAATTAACTAAAACGTTAAAATATTTCTATGCAATTTTAGATCAATTCAATTAAACCTTTAAATTTACTTGTATTACTGTTCTCATAAATAGCGGTGTTTTTCAACGGAAAGTTTGGACACGAAAATTTCTCAATCTGCCAATATAATTCGTAAAGAAATGGCAAAACAAATTCATTGCTCAAAAGAATGATTAATGGATGTGAATATATTATTAAAGCAATTTTTTAAACTTCCGTTAACTTAATAACAAAAAGTGCTTGCTTCTCGCCTCTACATTAGACCTGCAACAATTAGACAATTCATTTTGTCATCATTAATGAGTATGTTGTCAATCATACACAACATTCCAATTTATTTTATATTAATTATAAAATTTACGTTTTCGAAACATTAGTTATTAATTGTTGATTTTTTAGAAAATTTTATTTATTCTAATTGCTTTTGATGGTTACCTTTACCTGCAAAGAATCTTCATATTTGATTGTTTGCGATCTTTCATTGGAATAAATAAGCTTCACTGATTTTGGCAATATTTGATACCGGCTGTATGTAGTCGTGTGAGCAACAAAAACAACTTTCAGTATACGTAATTCTTGGATTTAGTGCAAAAATTTCCATTTCTTGCTCTGACATTATAAACTAATTTGGTTTCTGCTGTTCTAGAAGTGTAACATATATAATATTGTTATCAATTGCTTCCACTATGAGATAAAAATGTCTCTGTACACTTTCAGAAATTTTAGTGGTAAAGCCAATAAATTGACAACTACTTGTTATGTATGACTACTTACTATTTTAACAGTAATGCTTTTTAAAATATCACAACCTATAAATTATGCAGTATAGTTCTATATAAATTTTGTTTAATAAAGATGATCGTTAGCTGGTATCATTATTACATACAGCTTTCACCATTATACATCGCATATAATGCAACAGCTCCTAAAAGAATATAGACGCCGGCAGCAGCTTTGGCAATTGTTTTACCCCTGCTTAGACGTCTGGTATTAACTTGTGAGTCTTCACTTTCAGCAAATTCACCAGATTCAACTCTTTCATATTTTGGTAAGAACCAATCAGAGTCTTCATTCTTTTCATCGTCATAATAAAAATATTTTTTTTCATCCTTTTCATCTTCAAACATATATGCCTTTTCGTAATCGTAAAGCAAAGTTTTATCTTCAACATAGATTACATCCGTTCCGTCACCACAGGTAATTATAGTATGAACGATTTCATCGACTTCTGGTAATAAGTCATTATCATGAGAACCATTAACACCAACTAATTGAGTTTCTGGAATAGCGGATACGTGCGTTGGTCTCATACACATTTGATATTATTTTTATTGGTAAAAGGAAATGTTTCAAATCAACTGTAGTTTAATTGAAAGATCTTTAATAATTTGCTTATCTTCTTTGACATAAAGTTGATGTCCATTAATTTCTGTTTTTTCTCGTTGGAGAAAAAATGTCGAAGCCATAAATGAGATTGCAAAATCAAAAACGTAATTTTTTTCTTTTATGGCCATCTTATTCAGCGTTCTTGTGTGTCATATTTCAAACATTATTCATACCTGGTAGTAAATAGTAATGAGTCAGATATAATTATATTAACGGCATAGCTAGGAAAAAAAATAGGAGAAGTTAAATTTAAACAAAAAACTCCCCAATACAATAAAAAAAAATAAAGTCGACATAATCGATGCGAGGTTCGAACTCGCGACCTTCCCCGTGTGAAGGGGACGTCGTAACCACTAGACCAAACGATTAAGTTACTCAAAAACTGAATGTTCTGAATATCTAAACTGAGGAACTAATCCCAGATAAGTCGATCGACGCGAATAGCAGATACGAGCGGTACGAGAAAAACGAGAGAAACGAAATGTACGACCTTTGTTGTTAGTTTCACTGTTATGTTTTAAGTTTAATTTGGTAAATATTTAATCTCTTCTATTCTCAGCTATTCTTAGCATCTATTTCTTTTACTCAAGAAAATATCCTCCATTATGTCCGAAGTTAAGACTGCAAAAAATCCAGATGAAATATCTGAAACTGGTTATGAATTTGGTGGTCCAGTCGGTGCAATTGGAATGATGATTGGTTTTCCATTATTGATGTATTATATGTGGATCAGTCAAAAGTTTTATAATGGTTCACCTGCATTACCGTCAGATGGGCAATCCTGGACTGAATTTTTAATTCAATTAAAAGGTTACTTTGTTGATCATGCAATTCCATCCAAATTTTCATTCTTTATCTTCACATCTTTCATTTTACTACAAGCCTTCTTTTATGTTACATTACCAGGTGTTTGGACTAAAGGTCAACCTTTGGCACACTTAAAAAATAAACAGTTGCCATATTTCTGTAATGCTTATGCTTCATTATATACCACCTTAGCATTAGTTTTCACATTACATTGGTCAGGAATTTTCAAAATTTATTATATTCTGGATCATTTTGCTGAAATCATGTCCTGTTCAATCTTTTATGGTTTTGTATTTTCTATTGGTTTATATCTTTACACTTTATTTATTTCAAAAGACTACCATAGAATGACAGGTAACCATATTTATGATTTATTCATGGGTGCTCCATTAAATCCAAGAATTGGTATCATTGATTTAAAGATGTTCTTTGAAGTTAGATTACCATGGTATACCCTTTTATTATTAGGTTTATCAGTTTCTTTAAAACAATATGAAACTTATGGCTTTGTTACACCAGAAAGTATCTTTTTAACACTTGCTTATTATATGTATGCAAATGCATGTTCAAAGGGTGAAGAGTTAATTGTCCCAACTTGGGATATGGCATATGAAAAATTTGGGTTTATGTTAATCTTCTGGAATATTTCTGGTGTTCCATATAGTTATTGTCAAGGTGCACTTTATTTATATTATCACCAACCTGAAGAATATGATTGGTCCAGAGGTTATTTAACAATGATTTATATTCTATTATTCACATCCTATTATTTCTTTGATACTACCAACGGTCAAAAGAATTCATTTAGAAAAATTATGGCTGGTGATACCAATATTAGAAAAACTTTCCCATTCTTACCATATCAAGTTTTAAAGAATCCAACATACATTAAATGTGAAAATGGTTCAACACTTTTAACTGATGGTTGGTATAAATATGCAAGAAAGATTCATTATACCGCAGACCTTATCCAATCATCAACCTGGGGTTTAATCTGTGGTTTCAATAGTTTCTTCCCATGGTTTTTCCCAGTTTTCTACTTTGTTGTTTTAATGCATAGAACTCAAAGAGATCTTGCTAAATGTAGAAGAAAATATGGTAAAGATTGGGACAGATACGAGAAGGAATGCCCATGGTTATTCATTCCTTATGTTTATTAAATAAATAAATAAATAAATAAATATCCTCATGCTTACATTCAATTAAAAGTTTAGTATTTAATAAGAAAAGGCTGTATTTTGTTCGTTTTTATATGTTATATAAGGAACATTACTTACTCTAATTATACTTTTAATCTTGCTCTGCAATTGAAACTAATCTCTCATCGATTTCATCTGCAGTTAATGCTCTGAATCCATCAGCAGTTGCAACACCTATTTCTAAATCATTCTTTCTAAAATCTGTACTTAGCGCATTACTTAATGTAATAATACCATATTCTACCAATTTCTTCCAATCACCCTTTACTATTACGGCAGCGTTTGCATCTTTCTTAAGTGATTTTTTAAAATCTCTCTCCACAACAGTTGAAACTTCAGTTTGTTTTGGACCAGTTGAAATTGCCTTTGCAGAGAAATAATAACCTGCTGGATCAGTTTTTAATAAGCTCGGGCCTAGTTCTTGATCATAACTAATAAATGTTAATGCAACACCCATTGGTCTCATATATGCTCTTTGTGTATATATTTGTGACAAGTTAGCCATTCTTTTCGTCAGAACGTCTACAGGCATTTCATAACCATATTTATACTTATATTCAGCACTTTCACTTCTTGCCCTAGTTGCTAAAGAACGTGCATCTGCAATTGATCCTGTTGCAAGCATACCAACATTTGTAGAGATATCGAAAATATATGAAACAGTGGTTGGATCCAATAGTTTATCACCAACCTTTTTTTGATTGATAAAACAGACACTATCTTCACCTACTAAACCAAGACATGTTAAATTGGTGTTATTGATTGCCTTGAAGGCGTATTCGACTTGATATAATCGTCCCTCTGGAGAGAAAACAGTGATGTGTCTATCAAAACCTGCAGAACCTGACATTTTTAGTAATTGTTTTTCTTAATGATTATCTAATGTTCAATTGCTTTAAATGAATTACCACAAATAAACTCTCTACTCCAAATTTGCCACCCTCTCCAGTTCAGTCCAAATTCATTCTTCAAAATCTCAAATCTTTAGAATTGTCTAAGTTTTGCGCGCAATTCTAACAAAATAATGGAAAAAACTAGACGTCTCCTATTTTCAATTGAGAAACCAAATTTGTAATGGAAGTCTCCCCCTATTTATTTTATAAATCAGTTGTTTCAAGACTTAAAAAGGGTTAATTGCATAGGGAACCAGCAGTATACGTTATATTAATTAAGAAATAATGACGTTGGCCTCTTGGATGGATGAGACTAGCTCATTTGCTCCGGATAAGAAGACCGCAAGGCATACACCATTTTTTGAACCTATAATTAATACGTTTAATGATGGTGGTTATAAACCAAATGTCTCATATCACTACAATCCTAATGTGTCTTCTTATCACTATGGGGTACGACATCCGATGAAACCGTTTAGATTAATGTTGACCGATCATTTAGTCATAGGATATAAACTACATGAACAAATGGATTTATATGAAACTAAAAGAGCAACTGAGGAAGAACTGTTGAACTTTCATTCAGCTGATTACATAGAATTTTTGCAAAGAATAACACCTGAAAATTCAACCAAATATGCAAGTGACTTAAAGAAATTTAATATTGGTGATGATTGTCCTGTCTTTGATGGTATGTATGATTATTGTCAATACTATGCAGGTGCTTCATTGGATGCATCAAGAAAATTGATATCTGGTATGAGTGATATAGCAATAAATTGGTCAGGTGGTTTACATCATGCTAAAAAATATGAACCAAGTGGATTTTGTTATGTTAATGATATTGTGATGGCGATTTTAAATTTATTACGTGTTCATCCGAGAGTTTTATACATTGATATTGATTTGCATCATGGTGATGGTGTCCAAGAAGCCTTTTACCTGACAGACAGAGTTATGACTGTTTCATTTCATAAATACAATGGCGAATTTTTCCCTGGTACAGGTAATTATGATGAAGTTGGTGTGGGTAAAGGTAAACATTTTGCTTTGAACGTTCCATTACAAGATGGTATTGATGATGATTCATATATTAGATTATTTAAATCGATTATGGAACCTGTGATAACTAAATTTAGACCAACTGCAATTATTCAACAATGTGGTGCAGATTCTCTTGGTTGTGATAGACTTGGGTGTTTTAATTTAAATATTAAGGCACATGGTGAATGTGTTAAATATATTAAAAGTTTTGGAATACCAATGATGTGTGTCGGAGGTGGAGGTTATACACCAAGAAATGTAAGTAGACTTTGGTGTTATGAAACAAGTATAATGACTAATAATGAACTAAATTCAAAATTACCTGATTCATTACCATTTAGGTCATGGTTTCAACCTGATTACTCACTACACCCAAATCTAGGTGATAGATTCGAGAATAGAAATACCAAAAAGTATTTAGACAATTTAAAAGTTCAGTTAATGGAAAATTTAAGATATTTAAATCAAGCTCCATCCGTTCAAATGCAAGAAATTCCACCAGATTTACAGAATATAACTGATGATGAAGAAGCTAAAATAATAGATCGTTTGAAACGTCAAAGTAAAATTGATAAATTTAAAGATGAAGAAAGATACTATATTAATAAAAAAGATGAAGGTAGAGGGGGTGAACTGCTAGATTAATAAGTTTGTAAAGAAATTGTACATTAAATAATGCCTGTATATTAATAGATAATGTTAAATTAAGCTTAAATAAAATCAAAAAGAAAAAAAAGAAAAAAAGCTATAAATGTTTGCTTACATAAATGGAACGTAATCGTCATCTTCATCGTCATCAAAACCTTGACCAAATAGATTGAATTTGTAATAATCAAATTTCCCCAGTTTTTGTAATGTCCAAATTTTTCTTAGTTTTTTCAAACTCAATTCTCCACTACCAACACCTAAACCAATTAACCCAGAAAAACAACATTCAATGATTGCCTTTTGTTTTGGTTCAATACAGCATAAACCACAAACATATAATGGCCATTGAATCATAACGAGTCTATGATCGAATTCATAATTTAAATATGCATCAAATTGGAATGATGGCCAATTTGCTAAATCCTTAACATTACCCAAATCCGTCATTTTTTCAGGGTCCTTGTAACTGCTATGATTACCATTGTTATTATTAACGTCATCGGCTTCCTTTAAAATATCTTCTTCATATCTTCTATTTAAGGTGAGCATCTTACCATAATCGTTATTATCAATTTCTTCAGCTATTTCCTCTCTATATCTTACAAGTCCATATAATCCCATGATCATTCGATTAACAATATCTTGGACTAAAGAGGATTTGATGTTCGTACCGTAAACTGAAATTCCTCCATGTAAGGTTAATAATCTTAGAAATGCAGAATCTGCATACAACTGCTGTGCCAAATCAATCCAGGAAAAATAAACGTCTTGTTTAGTACTTTTCGTTGCGTCTTCGTCTACATTACCGTGCTTACCATTTTCACTTTTATTTAGAATATCACTTTCCTTAATAAATGAGTTTGGTTTATTTGTTTCTGAATGTATAGATTCACTCTTATCACTTAAAGTTGAAGATATAAGAGGGGGAGGAGGAGGAGTAGGTGTCGAGGTTAACGAATTCATACTATTTGGATACCTTTTTAATTGTGAATCTAGCGAAATTTTGATATCATCATCCAGATTATTACCCGGAGATTTAATTGCATCTTGTGCATTATATGATGTGTTTTGATTTGGATGAATATATGCAGATATGACGATTTTTTTTAAAACATTTGAATGATGGTCAATACTATTAGAATTATTTGGTTTAAGTGAAGATGAATAAACTTTATCAATAATTTCGGATGGATGTACACCATCACCCAATGGAACAATATATGGTGGTTTATTATTAATATATTTGAAAGTTCTTGCCTTTTTAATAAGTGCAAATAAAGACAATAAAAAGTTAGAATTAATTGATTTACTTCGATTATCTAAAATTTCACCTTCATAAGTTTCAAAAGTTTGAGTTTTCTTTTCACCATCATCTTTACCTCTAATGCATTCAATTGCATAAACTAATGCATTTAAAATTTCTAAAACTGTTTCGTCATAACCTAAGTACATATTGAATCTTGAAACACTATTATCATATTCTAGTTTACCATCAACTGCAATACCCAAATAGACTAAAGCATATGTTAATTTACCAGGTTCTAAAATTTTTCTTTCTGGATTATTAAAAATTTCATTACATCTACCCAAATCAATTAAATATTGCGGAACCTTGGGGCATAAAACTGGTAAAAAGTCATCTAATTCATCAAAATCATGAATTGTACCACCATGTGGAGCAGTCAAAGCAGCCAACACTTCCATGGAATAAAACCACAACCAAACAATTGTTAATTCCATTGATATTGGCCTGTATCTGCAATATTTAATTAATAGATCTTTTGCACCGTGTAGATGAGTTCTCCATTCTGAACCTTTATGGCCAGAAAAATCAGATGCTAAAACTTGAATTGTCAGTAATAATGATTCAATGTTATTCAGTGTTGTCTGTTTTGAGTGTAAGACTGTTTCAAGTGATTTTAAACACGATGATAAATAATAAGTTCGGAATGATCTATGATAATTTAATTTTTCCTCGTAATTTGGTATATTTGGATTCTGTTCAATTTGATAAACTTCAAATCTTGCAGAAATTGCCAATATTGCAAATAATAAATGTGATGAATGTTTGGCTTGTTCTAAGAATATCTTAACATAGGCATTGTGTGTATAATTTGTTGAAAAAGGTAAAATATTGAGAAGAATTTGTGTGACGAAAATATTCAGGTATTTTGAATGTGATGAATTTGATTTCCAATTAAAAAATAGAGAAATGTCTTGGATATCTTTATCGGTTAGCGTTTTATTTAACATGGTAATATAATCAAATGGTAATAATGCTTCTTTTGTTGGTGGTGGGAAAGCACTTAAGTAGTTTGTATCAGAATCGGTCAAACTAGGATCAGGCTTTGATGTGTCATTTTGATGCTGACGATTTGCAAAGATGTCATCATTGACTGGCATTTCAGCCGGTGATTGGAGTAATTTTGGTGTACCATAATCTTTCAATGAATTTGCTAGTGTTTCTATGTAATTAATATTTGATTTATAATTATCAAAATCCTCCTCCTCCTCCTCCTCCTCCTCCTCCTCCTCCTCCTCCTCCTCCTCTTCTTCTTCTTTTTCTTCTTCCTCTTCCTCTTCATCATCTCCGTCATTATCTCCTGAACTTGAAGATAATTGCCTGGGCTGCGAAATATCATTACTATTTGTTATGGATGTTGATAATGGGCTCTTTATATGTGCTGGAGAAAAATTTGGAGCTTGGGATTGCTGGACTTTCTGTGAACTATCATAACCTGTAGAAAATAAATGTGAATTTTTATATGTTGAACCATTATCAGATGAAGCTGCCGAAAAGTTAGTCGGTGATATACCCTCAAATTTTATATTTGATAAAGATGGAGTGAATGGTTGTGTACTATTCATACTAAAATTTCCACCAGCGTTCATTGTTGGAGGGCCAATATTAGTATTATTAGTATTGTTATTTGAATTTGGAATTGGTGGTTGGAAATCCAATGTATTAAAATCTATTTCGAATGAATTTATAAGACCATTTAAATCTGTAATCAAATTAGAAGCACCATTAAATAAAGAATTTTCCAGATCTAATTGGGACATGACATTATTGTTTGAGTTTGGGAAAGACATTGAAGACAATAAATCAGTATTAGGGAATTGTTCATTATTATTCTTAAAATTAAATGGCGTTCCCGATGATGACAATTGCCTTTGTTTGTGATGGAACTTGTTTAACAAATTGGTCGATATTGGATTTTGCACAACTTGCGGGATTCTGCCAATGAATGGATCAATTTCAGGTTTTGTTACTGGTATCGAAACCGTTGCGGAAGAACTATTTTGCTTAGCGGCTATTGATTGAGAGATTGTAATATCATTTGATAAAGGATTGTCGTGGTTGTCACTACTGTGGTTATTAGTGACATCCGCTTTTGGTTTAATTGCTGGTTTAACAAAAGTTGTTGGTTCATTATTATTTATGTTTGATAACGTTGTACCATTGACAGTAAAAGATCTGGTATCATTAAACTTTAGAATTTGACGATAGGAACATTGTCGTTTCTGTTCGATACAAGCAAAACATTGGGGCTTATGTTCATCACACTTCAGTTTTCTATTTTTACATTGGATGCAACCATTCCTTGAATAAGACCTTCTTACTTTTTTTTGTTTTGTAATCATACTTGGCGTAGTCCGGAACCAGAATTAGAACCAGAATCAGAGTCAGAAACTAGATGGAAAGGTAGTGGAAAAACAGAACCAAGATAAAAAAAATACAAGTCAAACGGAAGAATTTCGAAACAATAAACAAGACAATCTAAAATCCATCTATCCCCTTGCAGCTATGGAGTATTCCAGGACATATGCCGTGGCCGTTTGTTTTGATTACGATATCGATATCGATGGCTGTTATCGATATCCAGAAACAAAGCACTGGAAAACTGGCGGAAAAACACCCATCAGGTATTCTCCCGCCCAAACAGGCAAGTCATTCCGCGCGGGTACCTTTCTCTCGACCGCACATTTTAGTCTCCGACGCTGGGCCCTTATCCCCGCACCACTTACGTAAGCAGCCTCATTACGTCATCAGCGTCAAATTTAGCAATAAGCTAAAAAACTAAAAAAACTAAAAAAGTGGAAAACAAACACAATCGAAAAATAAACAATCGCAGGTTTCAAAACTGAGCAATTAGCAAAAACGGATTCAAAAACCACAATCCAGGCTGACAATCACCGTTTTTACTCTGTTTCATTGCTCAGTCTCCTCCTTGACCCATCTGCCCCCTGTTCTGCTAACCCCAGATACTACTCATCCACATCAACTGGTATAGAGAGAGATCTACAGTCTTCCACCCCAGAGAGACCCCCATATCGGGCATAAGTCACATAGACATAAACATAGACAGGATGCAAAACAATAATGCAATGTTTAGCCATAACAACCATACCAGCAAGGATGTCAACAATGGAAGTGCTAGCAATAATCGTGTTGATCCTCAGTTACTAAACTCCCCCGCTAAAAACAGTTCTAATAAACACTTATACCATAACTTATATTCTTCGCCTTCTAAAAAAGATTTCAAAACTTTTATACCTCCATTACCAAACAATAGTAATAACACCATAGTCCCATTAGCTGAAAACAATAACAGTGCCAATATTCATTCTAGCGGTAATAAATCTAACAGTATCAATAGCAACACCAACAATTGCAATAATGATAATGACCACAGCAATAGCAATAACGATACTTCGATTATGGCTGATATTCACACTTCCCCTACAAAACCATCAAATAAAGTTAAAAAATTAAAAATATGCAAGGTCTGTTCAAAGCCAATTATTGGTACTTTAGTTAGAGCAATGGGTAATATATATCATGTTGATTGTTTTACCTGTTATGATTGTCATAAACCTTGTTCTGACAAATTCTTTGCTGCTGATATTAAAATACATGATCCAAACAATCCATTAGATTTAAATTCAACAATAACCATTAATGTGCCATTGTGTGAATATGATTATTTTAAAGGAATTGATTTGATTTGTTATACTTGTGATAGTGCAATTAGAGGCTCTTATATAACTGCATTGGGACGGAAATATCATTCTGATCATTTCTTTTGTGAAATCTGTCATAAAGTTTTCGAATCTGATAACTATTATGCAAACAACGATAAAATTTACTGTCATTTCCATTATTCAAAACTATATGCCTATTCTTGTCAAGGTTGTAAATGTTCAATTTTGAAACAATATGTTGAAATTTCAAGAGGTGGTAAACAACAACAATGGCATCCGGAATGTTTTATGGTTCATAAATTTTGGAATGTTGATATAACGGTAGATTCTTTGGATCTAAATATAAGTTCAATCGATGAAGTTTCTTCAGATCCTGATAAATTATATAAAGCTGAAAAAAGTCTGGAAAAATTAACAATCTCGATTTGGTTATCATTTTCTGAATTCGAAGAATCTTGTGCGAATCTAATTTCTGAAATGTTACATAATGCGACAACAAATAATAAATCCAATGGTTTGTTAGTTACTTCAAAGTTGATATTCAAAGTTCGTTGTTTATTTAAAAGCCTTGAATCTTTAAATAATTTTTCGAAGTCAAATAATATTTCCATCGATTACAATAATCCAAAATATCAAAATTTATCAGATTTAACTAAAGAACCACGTTCATTAACTTCAAAAATAATGTTATACTTAACATTTTTAAGGGACAATGATATTGAAAAACTGACAATTACAAAATATTCTCAGGAATTACTGTCATTAATTTCGATGATTGCACATTTTATTAAATTAATTTCAAGAGTTGCCTTAATGCATGCATTAGAATTTAATAAATTATCAAATTCAATGAAACCGACTAAAATTTTATTAAATGAGATTTCAGATCATGAAAATTATCCAAAAGAATATTTAAATTTAAATAATGTATCAATTAATTCAAATGATTCATGTTCTTATTGTAATGAAAGTATTGAAGGTGATTGTATTGCATTTCCAATTAATGAAACAACCGAAAAAAGATGGCATATTAATTGTTTTAAATGTTCAAAATGTTTAAATAATCCTCAAATTCAGGTAAAGAATTTATCAGACTCTGCATTTAATACTTATACAAATGAAATTTTATGTCCATCTTGTGCATCCATAGATGTCAATTCAAAACAAGGATTTGTGTTAATTTCAAGATTTATGCAATTAATTTATTTGTTAGAAATTGCAATTATTCGTTCGAAGATTGTAATTAATAAAAGAGAAAGACAAAACCAAAGTCAAGTTAAACAACAACCAAATGAAAATTTATCACAGCAACAACAACAATCAATAAAATCACAACAGCAAGATCAAAATGTATTTAAAAATTCAAAACCTTCAGATTCTTATGAAAATAAAGTTAATGAAATAACCCGTCGGCGCTCTTTGCGTGAAGCAAGGGAGATTAATAATGCAAATCATGAAATTAGAAAGTCAGTTATTATTGAAGCACCAATTGCATGGAGCGCAGATACTGAAGAAATCAATGTAAACACTAATGAAAAGGATATTGAATTGCCAAATATAAGAGATGATTCTGATGAAATTAATGAATTTATTGAAAATTCAAAAAAACGCACAGGTATTAAAGGTTCGATGAGATTACGAGTTAGAGATATTTCATCCGGTAGTAAACACAGTAATAAAAGATTAAATAATAAAAGTTCTTATAATAGTGTTGGTTCAAGAAAGAGTTCATTTAGAGAGAACCACACTTCATCAAATGCAGCATTGACGGCAAACCTGTTGAAAAATGAAAATTCATTAACACTTGATGATATTCCAAGGATTGTCAATTCAGAACAAGCAAGAGATTATAGACCAAATGCATTTCGTTTCCAAAAAAGAGATTATTCATCTGCAATTTCAACATTACCTGTTCCAAAATCGGTTAAAATTAAGGATGACATACAAAATAATAAGAATGAGACCATTGATAATGCAACTGGGAAAAATACTACCGTTGTAAATACCAAAAATGATGCTATTAAGTTGGAAAAATCATCAACTCAGAAATCAGTCGAGAGAAGTTTATCAGGTAGAATGAAATCATCAGCTATCTCAGGTAGGAGATATTCTGAACTAAACAATACATCACATGAATATATTAGACATGTTGCAGCATTTGCGCTCTATGATTTATTCTCAAAGGAGATGACTCTTGATGAAAGTATTGCATTAATTGATATTTATAAACCAATTTCGTTTTGGGGAAAATTGTTTGGTACAGGTCATAACAATAATCCATCAACCTCATCATCACCATCATCGTCATCATCGTCTAATAATAATGAGTTTAAATCAGGATCTGCAACTATTTCAGGCTCTGGTAAAGGTGTATTTGGTGTTAATTTAAATACCTTGGTTTCCAAATATGGTGTTGAAAGTGATTTAGGTATTGGATCAAATAAAGTTCGTATTCCACTTTTAGTTGATGAATTAATTAATGTTATGAGAACTCAGGACGTCAGTGCTGAAGGAGTGTTCCGTCTTAATGGTAATATCAGAAGATTACGACAGTTAGTTGAAGAAATTGATCATCATCCTGACCATGTTCCTAATTTAAGCAATGAAACACCAATTCAACTTGCTGCATTATTAAAGAAATTTTTAAGAGATTTACCAATTCCATTATTAACGTTTAAATTATACGATTTATTTTTACTTTCACAAAGATTAGGCGCAAATAATAATGAAAACAATAATGAAGATGAAAATATTAAATTACAACGTAAAAGAGAAAGAATTTTAAAATTAGCATATGCAATGATGCCAAAGATAAACCGTGATTTAACTGAAGTTTTATTGGCATTTTTATCATGGGTTTCAACATTTGCCAACATTGATGATGATGTTAATGTTGGTGGTTCCAAAATGGATACCCACAATTTAGCCACTGTTATTACGCCAAACATTTTATATTCAAAAATCAGTTTACCAAATGGTGGGAGTGGTGGTGTTGAGAGAAAAGATGGACCTAATGATTCGTTAAAATTGCTTAATTCGATTGGTGGTGAAAATCAATTCCTTGCAATCGAAGTAATTAATGAAATGATTGAATTAAATGATGAATTAAGTGTGATTCCTGAAGATTTAGTACATCTTTATAAACTTTGTGGATTTGAAAGAAAGTTAGACAATGATAAAGAACGAGAAAAGGATAAAGAAAAGGATAGAACCAAAAGCTTGTTAACTAAAGATATTATGTCTAAACTTAAAAATGTAGTTGATTCAAATCCCGAAGTTTTAGCAAAATTTTAAAAAAGAAAAGGAAATATATACATATACATATATATATATATATATATAGAAATTAAGTAATTCTATACAATTGTACCATCAGTAACAACTCGACTTGGTTCCATACCACCACGACCTAAAAATGAAAACATTGATTTAAATTTATCAGTGCTTGCGTTCAAAGTTGATTTGAATAAATCTTGTCTTAATGAAATTTCTTCCTGTTGCTTTTTCAACATCATCAGAGCATCTTGATCAACTGAGCATATAGGACATGGAGTGAATGAATTATCAGTATCATCGATTGCTATATTTGATAATAGATTATTGTTACCATTGCTGATACCTGTATTTTCCATAAGGCAAGATTCATGCATTTGATGACCACATTTGAAATAAACAATTGGGAAATCAAGTTGGTTTGAACATATTGAACATTTATTGGAATTTAAAACCTTAGAATCATTTAATAATTCATCTATTTGAACTTTTAAATCTTTCAATTTTAATTCATATGCATTCATCAAATTTTCATTATTTTTAATCTCTGATTTTTGTCTCTCTATATTCCTTAATAAATAATCCTTAAGTAATCCCAGTTTTACATTCGCATTACCGTGTGTCAAACAATCTAAAACTTCTAATGGTGTTAAAATCTTCTTATTTTCGATGGTCTCCAACAATTCTTTCATTTTCAAATCTCCTATTGTCTCTAAATATTCATTATTAGATGTATAAGTTATCAGTGCTGACCTATATAATTCATGTTCTTTATCACCATATTTAATAACCAATTCATAAGACTTTTCTAAATTACCTGAAAATACAGACGATCTAAACAGATCCAATTCAAATCCCTCGATGGAAGAATTTTCTAATTCTTTAGATTCTTTAATTATCATTTCACCATCATTGAAATCATACATGTTAGAAATCAATAATAATGTAGTTTTATCATCTTGTGACAAATTTTTGCGATGTAATAGCAAATCTCTTGCCTTATTTTCCCAATCTTCCTTCTTACTCTCATCTTCAGCATCCTTGGATAAGGTTAAATACATTTCATATAATGTATTCATGATATCATTTTTATCATTAACATTACCACCAAATTTGTCATATCCTTCGACACAAGCTTCAAGGAAAATAACAAATTCGTAGTTATGATTAACAAAACTAGAAAAGATGATTCTTGGTTTAGGTGGTTGGTACGTAAACGTTTTGTCTTGTTCTTCTTGCTCATTATTATTAACACCATCAATGCCATCATTATCCTCTGCTTCTTCTCCTACGTGCTTTTTGGAACTCATGAATGACGCAAATTGTTTATATGATGTTAGTAATGGATACGAAGTAACACTTTTGGAATCATTATCACTCGGTACTTCTAAATCCCTTGATTTAGTAGTTGGTTTATATTTCCCTGTGAATACATCAATTAATAATTGTGTGGTTTCGTTAGGCAGTTCATTTAATAGTTGATTTAAATTATCGATTAAAACTCTTAGTAGGTCTTCGATTGATAACGATTTGATATAATTGATTGATAGATGTGGATTTTTCAAGTCATTTAATTGAATATTTAAAACTTTTGAAGATAAATTGAATTTTTCAGATATCAATAATGCTAAATTATAATATTCGTTTTCTTTGCATAATTGAATGATTTTTTCAAGGTCGAATTTTTTGAAATTTTCATCATCAACAATATCAAAATCTTGATCAATCTTAATATCATTTATAAATTTTTCAAATTCACTAATTTTTTTCAGTTTACAATAACATGTTAATAATAAATTAACATGGTTTATGTTGGAGATTTTCAAATCAATTATTTTTTCAAGATATCTAATTAAATATTGAATCTGCGAACTTTCTTTAAACTTAGATATGATTTCACTAGTTTTACCTAATTTAATGCATCCAATAAATTGATCAATAGAATCATTGAATTCTCCCTTATTGTATAAATAATAGCCATATTTTTTCTTGATCTCCATAATTTCAACATCTGTGAATTCATTCAAATTTTCGTTAATCAACTTCAGAGCAATTTGAAACAGTTCATTATTTATTAAAACTTGAACATTTTCAACAATGGGCTTTTCGTGGAATTTTAACAATGAACCATCAGATAATAACATATATAAATCCCCCCAAATTTCGAAAATTTCAATAATGGATTGTGAAATTGATTGATTGAAAACTATAAAATTATTCTTTGTATCTAAAATCATCAATTTATTATTTGAAAAAATCGAAGAATCTGTTAATGTTGAATTAATATAAGTTAAACATAGAATATATCTATTCTTATAAACATAGCTTCTTCGTTTTGGTATATTCATTTGAATAGAATGAGATTTCCCCTTTGAATTATAAAATTGGAAATTTTCATCCCTTGAAACAAGCAATTGATTATCAAATATATCAGTACAATCAATATCTGCACCTTGTTGCTCATCCAATAGTTTTTCCAAATGACCATTATTTTTACCCATTGTTGACAATGTGAAAATTTTTGAAATTGTAGTTACATAAAGTGTTAAATCATCTTTAAAATAAATGGAAGTAATTGGTTCTTTGTTCGAATATATAAGTCTTTGTCTTGATCCTCGATCATGAATCAAATCCCCTCGTATTAGAATAACATTACCATCTGAGAATCCAATGGCTAAAATGGTGAAATCTTGAGAATTTGCAAAACATGTCATTGGATAATTATTTAATCCATTTGAAATATTACATTGTGATTGGAAACTTGAATTAAAGTCAAATTTTTTAGTAAATCTATAATTTGAATCTAGCAATTTGTTTAGATTCCAAATTTTCAATGATATAGGATATCCTTGTCGTTCAGCAATAGTTACTAAAAATGAATTTTTAGAATTTTTATATTTGGTAAGTTTGGTAATTGTCCATCCAGGTTCATAACATTGAAATTGTAAATTTTTTTCAAATTTAGAATTTATTAATTTAATTGTATTTTGATTGATTGCAATGGCGATAAATTCATCAGTTGAACAAATTGACGTTAATGTGACATCAGAATATAGTAAATCATCTGTATCTTCAGATCCGTAATTTGGATCTTTAATGGGCGTTGATTCGAAAAACGGAAATTGTCTCCATGATAACGACATAGTGTGGTTTTTTATTCTATTCTAGTCTTATATTTTCTCCCGTGCTGTGCTATGGTGGCTTCCTCTTGATTTAAAGGTGGTGTATTATTTAAAAATGGAGATTATTTTTGGATTCCGACAATAGCGACGACCGACGCCTTTTCAAAACAGAAAAATGATCAAGATCAAGAAGAGGAAGTAATTGATACCTAAATGTACGATACGATATCAATAAGACAATACTAAAATTCTACATTTTGTTGTACATCCATTTGGATATATCAGGTCATATCATACACTTTTAGTTATATGTGTTAGGAAAAATAATAAAAAAGGTCAAATGGAGGCTCACCGAGAGGAAAAGCATTGGAGATCAAAATCCATAAACACAGTTACATTCACAACAGTTTTTTCAAAAAACCAGTTTGTAGACATGGACTGTCATAGAGAACTATCAAATCTTTCTCTTTATGATAAGCAAGATCCAAATGGACTACAAACTACACCGTTAAGGTTGGCTGGATGGATGTCCGGTGCAGCGGTGTACCAATGTGCAACATGAAACATGTTTCAGACAATTGTGAAATTTCATTATCGGTTCACAAACATAACGAGCCGTGCTGCAAGTGAATCTCTGGATAACACAGGAGGACGAAATGAAGTGGGATAGCAGTAGGTTTTCTGTTATTGCATGATGTTGTTTTATCTTCGCAAGGAAACAGACACAGTCCATAATGAAATCATGTTACGATACTTCATCATCACTATATCCGGAAACACAACAACAAGCATTTGGATTTACGACACCGTCTCCAAGAAGTCCGATCAATCAAGATTCCATATTCAACACGGCATTGACACCAAAGTTTGGTTTCAAAGACGATGTTTACAAACCGTACATTACACCACCGACACCGTTTGAAGAATCAACGAAACAACAAAGCGAAATTGATATCGATAGTGCAAACCCATATGCACAGTCATTGTGGTATACGTTTAGAGGCACGGATGGAGCTGAAGAAATTGGGAGATACAAGAAGGTCAAGCCTGTTGGTGTGATTGCACGTGTTCCTGAACCGATCAAGATTAAACGTAGTGAACTATTACCGTCCATGATGGCCAAGAAGGAGGAAGTGGTGGTGGTGGACCACGATGGGGAGACAGATAGTTTGCAGATAATCGAAAAGTATGATTATGACGCCGTTGAGAGAGAAGAGGAAGAAAAAATACTTAAACCGTTGAACAATCCACCTCCGTTTGAGTTTATCAGCATCCAATCGAAATTAGTGAAAAAGCTAACCTGTTTATTAGAAATTTCATCGAATTTCAAAAAATATAACGATGAACATAAAATACTGTTGAATTCCAAAGTCAGGCTCTATTTGTTTAGTAACATCAAAACGTTATTGATTTTACACATGAATTTTTTCAATTCGATTATAGATCGAGATGAAGGCACGGATATTGAGATTTTAGTGCATGATCATTTACAAAGATTATATCACGTTTATCCATCGTACTTAAACACAATGATGTTAAGAAATCATTTCACGGCATTGGTGGTGGATAACGAACGATTTAGGGCGTTTTTAGGCGGTGGTGAAGACATGAAGGAGGAGTTTTCGGAGTTGGTTATGTCACCATCGAAGGACTTCCACAAGTTGTTGATATATTTGGATTCGTATATGGGTGGGTCAAGTCCACGTATTAAGGTGTTGATTGGGAAGTTTTTGAAGCATTTTAATGATCCTAATGGTGGTGGGGGGGGTGAGAATGGTGTGTTTATGTTGGAAGAACCGTTGTTTTTAGAGGTTCCTAAGAGTTGGAAGGTTGAACATCCGAAAAAATGGAAGGAGGTTCAACATTTTAACACACAAGGACAACTTTCGTATTTCCTGAAAAGCCAACTCTTAGAAGAGTTTGAAAAATATGTTAAGATTATCAATATTATTAAACTGCAGATTGAACAGATTTCAAACATTTCGATTGTTAACAACTACATTATCAAGAAATTCATGAAGGTGCAAAATGAATTGCCGTTGAGCAGTGAGCTCGGACATGAGAATTACGGGAATCGTTTGGTATATGTTGATAAACAGAACAAAGAGATATATGAGTTGTTGAGGGCGTTTACGTATTTTATAAGTGATGAAAGTTTTAAGGAGACCGAAAGGATGGTTAATCGGGCATGTAAGATATGCAAGAGGGTCATCAAGGGAGAAGACGAGGTGGTGATGATGGGTGGTGGCGAAGATGAAGAGGATGGTGGTGGTGAAGGCGAGATGGTGGGTGATGATGATGGAGATGGTGTGGAGGGATACGATGATGGTTATATAGGTGATAAGATCTTTGAAGTTTACGAGTTCAAGAGGTTATTTGAAGAACGGCTGTTTTTGATATTTCTTAAGTTTATTAGGTTTTTCGAAAGTTACATTAGAGTGATGAAGACGAAGAACGGTATGGGGAAGGGGAAGGTTACGGACGATGTTGAAGAGGATTTCAGGACGATTATTAACTCGTTTGAGAGGAAAAGAGGAGTGTTGGGGGGAGCAGATGTAGGGGAGGCTCAGTTGGAACAGTACAACCAGGAGATCGGACGTGCCTTTGCTAAGGGGAAACTGAAGAAGCGGTTTTTCAACCGGTGGTGAAATATGAAATATGAAATCTTTTATTTCGTGTGTGTAGAGTGAGGGTGTGTAAACTATTTTAGTATTTTATTTCTGACGTTTTAGATATGCCTAGGTTGTTTTCTTATATGGACACGCAGACAAGCTGTTGATGATGCTGGACAATGAGCGAGAACAGATTACGAGGCTCCTTTCAGGGGTGGATTGTTTAGAATACTTGGAAACGTTTGAGAGATTCGACATCACGCCGCAATTGATTGCGTCCTTGGATAAAGAAAGTATCAAGGAGTTGGGTGTGAGCAGGGTCGGTGACCGGTTGAGGCTGCAGATCATGGTTGAGATGGAGAGATTGGAACGTATGAAGAGGGAGATAGGCGTTGAGATGCTGAGCAACAGTATCAACCATGCTGTCAATTCGATAGTTAGAAACGAAGAGTATATCAAGGGTAACAACAACAACAACAACAACCATCAAAGTGATAGAAATGTTAATGGTAGTGTTAGTGTTGGAATTATCTTGAACAATGGTGCACAAGTGAGAGCTGAAGTTGGGACGGATATGAGGGGTACAGAAATACGGAAGGCGATTACGAGCAAGGCTGGGGATGGGACAATTGAAGAGTGGAAGATTTATTACGTTGATTATAACCAGATGAGCGAGGTGTATGAGGTTGATAATGAGGAGTTGGTGGAGCTGGTTACTGGTAATGGTGGTGAAGGAAAGGATGAGAGGGAGAGATTGATTGTTTGTAAAGGGAAGGCGGGTATTAGTGTGGATGCAATCAATACGTCGAATAAGATCCACAGAGGCAAAGGTAGAGGAGTTAAGGGAGAGATAGAGCGATTTATGGGTGGCCGACCACCGAGCCAGTTGATTAGCACGAATCTAAAGGATTACTTCCCCGACATCGGTGACGGGGAGTTGGAGGACATCAAGATGAAGAGCATGCGGATGTCGATGTACAGCAACCGGATGAGCATGATGAGCATGATGAGCAGTGTGAGTCGTGTGAGTTACGGGGTGGGAGTTGGTGTCAGGATGGGACAGCCGGAGAAGGTTGAGAAGGTTGAAGAAGAGAAGGTTGCACAGGAAGAAGAGAGGATTGAAGACGAACACCCGAACAGTATCATTGAACTGCTGGATGAGAGTGACGGGGAGGATGAGCTGGAGGGTGTTGGGGCGGTCCGTGGGGGC